>VZTX01023046.1:50442-99200 GCA_013400915.1 Pardalotus punctatus
GGCTGTGGGTGGATCTCTGCACCCCTGTGGACTCCATGGGCTGCAGGGAGACCACCTGCTCCCCCATGGTCTTCACCATGGCCAGCAGAGGGTTTTCAGCTCCAGTGCCTGGAGCACCTCCTCCCCCACCTTCTCCACTGACCTTGGTGTCTCCATGTTGCTTTCCCTCACATATTTTCACCTCCTCCTCCTCCTCTGGCTACAAAGAAGTGTGTGCACCCATTGTTTTGATTTCTTCTTAAATATGTTTTCACAGAGGCATAACTAACATCTCTAAGTGGCCCAGGTTTGGCCAGCAGCATGTCCATCATCTTCAGAGCCAACAGAGAGTGGCTCTGCTGGACAGGGCAAAAAACTTCCAGAACCTTCACACAGGACACACAGGAGCCATCTTTGTGCCCCTCCCTACCCCCTAGCAAAAACTGGGCCAAGTAAAACCACCACATCACCTCAGAGCAACAGCCTAAAGACACTTTAGTACTCTGGCTGCATAGTTTGGAATTCCTAAAATAAGGACATTTTCTCACTCCAGAATTCCCTTATTTCTTATAACTAACAGACTTCTTTTAATAATTAATGAATACTCTGAATGATTTAGTTTGAGGAACTGTAATGGAACTGATTATGCATAAATTCAAAACACTGTTAAATTTCCATTAAAAAGCCACAGACCTTTAGTGGGATTTTAGTATGAGCCTGAATCTCTGTAATAGGCATTAAAATATAGTTTTCACTAATATTCTCCTTGGATTTGGATTAATTTAGTTTTTTAAGCTACTACTGGTTTCTTATAACTATATACCTCAATCCACTCCTGTTCTTGTAAAGTCCACAGGAGTCAAATGAAACCAGCATTTCCTCAGAGGTGTTCAGTATATCTGTCCTGGTCTCTGCAGATATAGTTTTCAGCTTAGTTGCAGGTACAGTGCTGTGTTTTGGATTCATTGTGAAAATTATGTTGATAACACACTGATGGTTTGGCTGTTGCTTACCCTGAGTCGAGGATTGTTCAGTGGCTCACGCTCTGCCAGTGAGGAGGCGCACAAGAATCTGGGTGGCAGCATGGCTGAGAGAGGGGACCTGAACTGGCCAAAGGAATTTTCCACACTGTAGAAGGTCATGCCCAGTACAAAAACTGGGAGGAGTTGACCAGGAACAGCTGATCACTACTCATGAGTGAGCTGGGCATTGGTCATCAGGTGATGAGTAATTATGTGAACCACTTTTCTTTCCTGATTTTTATTTCTCTCTCCCTCCCCAGTTCATTGCAATTATTGTTAGTAGTAAAAGCAGTAGTAGTAGCAGTACACTGCAAGTTGCCTTTTGTGTGAGTGGCACAATTATTACATATACAAATAAGTAGGATGAATAGTGTGTTGAAGACATTGTGGTCATTCAAAATGCCCCACCAAACAGGGCAGTGACAATTGAAGTAGTGTTGAAATAGAAACAATTGATCTTTATAATAGAATTTAAATACTGAGTATTGTTCCAGGTATTATGATAAGTGAAAGGAAAGAAGAGGTAAAAAGTAAAGATAGTAACTATGAAACAATAGTTAATTTCAGTAGTGCAGGTTGTATAACTTTTACAGAAAACTTACACATTTCTGACTTTTCACCTTCAGGATAAAATAGTTAAGAAGGAAAAAAAATGTTACAGAAAAATATTGCAGCCAGAGGAGTACAGACACTAAGGCCAAGTACAGAAGGAAGGGGGGGAGGTCCTCCAAGCACTGGAGCAGAGATTCCCCTGCAGACCATGATGAAGAGCAGGCTGTCCCTCATGTTAACACCTGATTAGTGAGAGAGGCCTCTGCCCAAATTAAAGTGTGAATGAAACTGCATGCCAAATTCAGTAATACGGATTTTATTTAACAAAGAATGTGAGACAGAGAGACAGAAAGAAATTAGACAGAAAGAGGGAAGGGAGAGGGAGAAAGTGGGACAGAGACAGAAGAGGGAGGGAGGGAGGGATCAAGCAGAAAATATTCCCCACCTGTGGATCCAGTGGTGTCCCCATGGCCCTTCACCCTTGGTTTCTCAGTAGTGAGGATCTTCAGGTATTTCAAAAGTTTTTGCTATTTAAACATCCTAGCAATCAAAGGAATCAATGCTCATTGGCTNCAGAAAAATATTGCAGCCAGAGGAGTACAGACACTAAGGCCAAGTACAGAAGGAAGGGGGGGAGGTCCTCCAAGCACTGGAGCAGAGATTCCCCTGCAGACCATGATGAAGAGCAGGCTGTCCCTCATGTTAACACCTGATTAGTGAGAGAGGCCTCTGCCCAAATTAAAGTGTGAATGAAACTGCATGCCAAATTCAGTAATACGGATTTTATTTAACAAAGAATGTGAGACAGAGAGACAGAAAGAAATTAGACAGAAAGAGGGAAGGGAGAGGGAGAAAGTGGGACAGAGACAGAAGAGGGAGGGAGGGAGGGATCAAGCAGAAAATATTCCCCACCTGTGGATCCAGTGGTGTCCCCATGGCCCTTCACCCTTGGTTTCTCAGTAGTGAGGATCTTCAGGTATTTCAAAAGTTTTTGCTATTTAAACATCCTAGCAATCAAAGGAATCAATGCTCATTGGCTACACAATTCTCTTACTCTATTGGTTAAGTGGTTTCATCACCTCTAATGATAATTAGTCCTATGCTCAGTCTTTCTCTTCTCCTGAGCAGATGAGTTTCTTGGGTCAGTGGGTCAAAACCTCCCTCTCAGAATTACCTTTTACCCAATCTGAGCTGATTTGAGCACAGCTGCCCTGTTGGCTTTCCCTGTGGTCCATAAATTCTGTATTCTTAGTGTCTGTTATTGATGATAAATTTTTCTCCCCCAGCTTTGTGAGCCTCCCCCTATGTCTGAGACAACACCTGGACAGAGGTGTTTTCTGTCCCACGACTTGGGGTGATTTTTGTTCAATCAGTGATAGGCCTATAAGCAGTTTATTCTTTGCACAGCTTGCCACGGTGGGAATTTTTGTCGGAATGCTTTAATCAGGATGTATTAACCAGATCTCAGCTGCACCAGGCCTGGAGTTAGCACCATCATGTCACCTCCTTCCGTGCTTATATCGTGGCAAAGTCCTTCTGGGGCCTTAAGAGTGTTTGAGGCAACTGCTCCTTAAGACCTTACATCCCTGCAGCCCATGGAGGTCCGCAGTGTAGTAGATACCCGCTCGTCTCCTGTGGGAAGGTCCCCACAGTGGAGCAGAGGAAGAGTGTGAGGAGTCGTCCCCCAAGGAGAAAATAGTAGCAGAGACAACGTGTGATGAACTGACTGCAGCTCCCATTCTTCATCCCCCTTGTGCCACTGGAGAGGAAGGTGGGAGAGAAACCTGTAGTGAAGCTGAGTCTGCGAAGAAGTGAGGAGTGGGTGGCGGGGGGGGGAAGGTGTTTTTAAGATTTGATTTTATTTTTCATTACTCTACTCTGATTTGATTAGCAATAAATTAAACTAGTTTCCTGGGGTCACATCTGCTTTTTCCCGTGACAGTAATTTTCAACTGATCTTCTTGATTTTACCTTCATCTGTGAGCTTTTAATTATATTTTCTTCCCTCTGTCCAGCTGAGGAGGGGAGTGATAGGACAGTTTTGGTGAGTACTTGGTGGGCAGCCAGGGTCAACCCACCATAATTATATAATCAATTTGCAACTGTGTCTTCCTAATAAATTTTATTTGATTAGTTTATTCATTGGGGAAATTTTATGTAGGCTATGAATGTTTATGGTTCTCAATAAAAATAAGGTTACATGTTATATACAAGATCTTTCAAGTTTGTAAACATTCTGCTGTTACATAATGGTAATAGCTGCTTCCCTGAGAGATAAAGAGATTTTATAATTCACGATTGCAACTCACATTCATTTAAGGAAATACAAGAGATTCCACTTTCCAACCCCAATTAAATTCAAATTAAGTTGTTCCTAGAAGCTTTTAGATCACTGTAGTTATGATGTGAACCTTCACATGTGTAAGGACTATAAGCATGTGTGTGCAAAGCAGAAGGCTCTGAACTTTGTTTCTTGAAGGACATGCTCCAAGCAAGATTTTGGCAAGAGATGAATAATATAACGTAGTCTGACTACAAATCTCTAGGCAAAAACTTGATTTTTTTAAATAAAGATAGGCACAAAATGCAGTGAAATTTATTTTCAGGACTGAGAAAGTGTTACTTTGTTCCTTCCTTTTTTTTTTATTTTTTTTTTTTAGATAATTTTAAGGTGCCCATTACCATTGTTACAATCAATACATAAGGGTAGAATTAGATTTTCATATAATCCATATGCAAATAATACCAGAATAATTTTATTATCTTCATTACTGGCCATGATTTTTCTGTCTTCTGGGCAAGAGACACCAATGCCACTTCACCTTGTTGAGAAGTATATACATGTGTGTTGCTTCCATTTCTGCTGAATGTTCTAAATACCTCTGTCAACAGTGTTTGCTGAGAGGAATTTAAAATGTTCATGCTAGGGTTTTGCTGGTGACACCATTCCTAGTTTGTATCTGTTGCTGCAGGAACTCAGTCTAAATGGTGTTCAGTTCATGAGAGTCTGAATATTTCTTCAGTCAGATTCAGTTACTAAATTATGGCTTGTAAAATTGCATTTTAGTAGAAAAGATGATTTAAAGAGATGGTCTGAGCTAAAACAAAAGGTGAAAATAGGGAAAAAGGCCCCCCTCAAATGTTTCATAAGGATGCACACTAAATGTTATCCCTCTGTGTTAGAAGCTTTTAGATTGTTTTAGCATACATTAACTATCAGGGTTACTGCCAGTCTAAGTTTTTGTGATCTTCTACTTCACCTCAATGTATGGTCTGTTCTGGTATTTGACGTATCCTTTCATTGTGTGTTTGGAATGCAGATAATAATAAAAAATTCCTTCATTTTCTATGCATTTAAAATAAACAGCCACTAAGAATATGAGAATTATTTCAGAATTTAACATCAGAAGTGTGGAAGGATGCAGGTTGAATTTTAGAATTGTTCTTCATAATTCTCTTACTTCTCCAGTTCAGCTAAGAAGTTTTATGAAACAGAGCAGGACCAAATGCATGAGTTTTTTATGAGTAAGGAGCGCGTTACAGAAATGCTGTTTCTGTTCAGAGTTTCCTTCTCTTTTCCTCAGCAGAGTCCCAGTTCTTGCGCATAAAGGCTACAGTAGACAACACCTGTCCTCACAGAGTGCAGTTTGAGGGGATGTTTTTGAGTGTGCTGTTGAGTGCTCTGTAATGGACAGATCTAAACAACTCAAAATGGCTTAATTAAGGGCTATAGCTCTGTTTATAAATAATCAAAAAACATCCTTCATTCAGAAATTCCTGTTTCTCCACTCTTAATATTGTTGTACCATTTACTGTAGTGATCCAACCAGTAGTATCTTTAAAGTTGCTGGTCTTTTGCAGAGCAACCTAAGTGTACACAAAAAGTGAAGAGTTTTTAATATCTCTAGAGGATAAATGTCTTGAGGTGTCTATAGATGAAACAGAGTTTGGAACAGTAACAGAGATGTGGACTTAATATTTGTTGGTCTCTCATTAAGCTCTGCATTTTGTTTGTTTATTTTTTTTAAAAAAAGAAGTTTTTATTGGGTACCTGCCACATTCTACCAAATAGTAAGATAGTTAGCAAACCACAGCATCTGCGAGTTGGTAGATGCCAATCTGTTTGCATCAATTTTCTTCTACCCACTGTTTTTATTTTGGCTTATACATTGTTGCTGACATCCAAACTGGTGGTGGCAACTTGAAACAGATACTAAAAAGCATATTTATTTAAATGTGTCTGAATTTCCATTGTGCCATATTTAGAGTTGGCAAGAAACCTCTCTGTCAATTCCAATCTCCGTGCTTATATTTTAGAAGTGTACCCATTAGAGACAGAAGATTTTTTATGCTACTTTCTACATTAGATTTTGTCACTCTTGTCTTAGTTACAGCTTCATAAATGTGTATAACATTAAGTATATCAACAGGTAATAGTTCTGATTAAATATAGTTTAAATTATATTTAACATAAAAATCATTGGCCTAGGAAAAACAAGGGTTAAAATCAAAATTCTATCCTCACCGCATATTATATTAATAAAATACTTCTGGTAATATATCCTTGTTTCAAACTCGTATGACAAGTCAGACATTATGCCCTAGGAAGAAAAGCTCTTTGAGCTAAGTGTGAATAACAAAACAAACTTTCAATCTCCCTGAACACAGCTGAATAGATGCCAAAAAACCTTTGCTGACTGTCAGAAATATCTTCTAGTTATCCCTGTATTATAAAAGACCGCAATTTAATTGTGTGAAATCCCCTGAACTTTACTTATTAGTCCTACTTTCTCAGAGGGTCTTAAAGATGCCCTCTTTCAGAAATCAGGCATTGCAATGTACCAGAGAGACACACAGTATTTTGTTCGCTTTGAAACTGTGAAATACCTAGTGTGTTATGCCCACATTTTTTATCTGTCATTTAGTGTTTGTCCTCTCTTTTATGGTTATTTCTGACTTGAAGCTCATAGGTCATTATTTTTCCAAATCACTGAATACCTGCAAACTCTGTAGATCTATATGACCTTTGAAAGTCAGACTCTAAACCCATTTAGGCAGTGGCTGCTTATAAAAATTTGATTGTATGTGACTTTTCAGATCTATCCTTTTATTCATATCACCAGTATAAATGCTTTACCCTTAAAATTTGCATCTCAGAAATTTTCAGAATTGTCATGCCTTTATGTCCCTCCCAAAACAGAAGTTTTAACACCCACCTCCTGTGTAGCTGAGCTTGTAGTAGCTCATTTCAGGCCCCTTTCCTAATTCTGTTAGATTAATTCTAAATCTGTAAAAGAAAAGTCCATCTGTTTTCAGGGACAGTTAATGCTTTGAAATGCTTGTGATGCTCTGTGCTACACACAAGCTGATGTCTGATGTGCTGCTTAGTAAAGTTATTAAAAGGTAGATTCCAAAGCTGAATCTTCAGTAACCCGTTTGCTTTAGCCACTGTAGTAATAGGGAACATAATTTGAAATTACTGAAGTAATAGGGTACAATGAAGAGGGACATGGGCCTGCTGTGTGTACCCATCTTGAACATGCGACCTGCTCTTCCTCTTACGCTGTGCTCACATTTGTAAGTGAAGCTGGAACACTGGTCAGCTGGATATGTTATGCACAGAGCCACATGTTATGCCTGCTCTGAAAAGTTTGCAGTCCTTTTTAAAGTCAAAATATAATGCATCAAACAGTAAGTTGCAGTCATACAAAGAGGATATGGGGAAAATAATAAAATTTGGAACTGATGGGATAAAAAGGTGAGTGATGTAAAATTCATGGAAGTCAGCTGCCACTGCTTTCCCCAGGTGCTGCAATTTAATCCACTGTTCTAAATTTTTAGATCCAAGAAACAAATATGCATTTTTACTTTTTAAAAATAGTTTTTCCAAGTAGAAGTACTTCAAGTTATTGTCATTTTACATGCTTTCCCATACAGAGCAAAAAAAATATAAGAACCATGTCTTTTTTCATATTTTAATACTTCATCTTTGTACATGGACACCCACCTGCTCACATCAATAGGTTGAGACTGTAGAAATCACAGCTCTGTGACCAGGAAACACCAGGGGCACTCACTCCTAAATTCCTCTTCAAGAACCACCAACAAATGGAAATGTAAAAGCTTTCTCAAAGGTTCCCAGTTACAAGTGGTGGCCTTGAATGTCAACAACTGCTGTGCTCCATCACTTTCACCTCTTCTTACCTTCAGCGCTTTCCTGCGCTCACCCTCTGCATCAGAACTTGGCTTTCCCCTGCGTTGGTTATCTGGCTTACACCAGCTGAGGGTCAAACACTGAAACCCTCAGAAATCACTTTTTCAGCATAAAAGTGATTATTTACCACTTCAAAAAGAACTCCAATTCTATGGTGGTTGCTGTTTAGGATTTTGGCTTAACAAATCTTATGACTTTGTTCTCCTGGTGACATGGGTTGTTGAAGTAGTCTGCTCATTTGCATTTCTACAGCTATGTATTTTTGTGGGTTGGATTAAATAAATGTAAACAAAAGGACTTAAATCTTGTTTCAATGTAGTTTTTTCCATATAGGGGAAAAAACCTGTGTGATCTTCCTGTAGGAAAAATAAGGCAATCTTTCCAAAGCACATAAGGAATATTTAGCAGCATGATTTTATAAATGAGGGAGGTGGTCTCGAAAATGTTAAATAAGAGCTAAAGGCCAGTGCTTTGTTATTATTATTTTTAATGGTAATCAAAGTCAGCAAGTTTCTGATGAGAGGATGAAATATTTAAATATTAATTATTTGCCCCCAAGCATATCACATCTGCATGGCTGATAATTACAATTGTTGGAGACATAGCTCCTAAATGAATTTGGTGAAACGAAATGAAATTAAATTAAATTAGATTAAACAAAGTAACATAAAAAATAAGAGTTTAGTGTAGCAATACCTTTCTTGTTTCATAGCTCTTGTGCAGAATATGGTTGTTCGCATTTATTGTTTATTCAGAACATGAGTTAATTCAGATTTTTAGGAGTACTGTTTGGCCACATTACATAGTGAAAAATTTTCACTGTGAAAATTTCTCACTGTCTAATTTCATTCAATCATTTGCTACCTGGTATTTAATTTTCCTGATCTTGCAGCTAAGACTCTCAGCTTAAGTTTTGGGAGATTATTTGACAAAATTTTTTAAAATTATCATGAGAGTACCATGAATATTGACTTGTTCTTAGTCATGTCAGAGCAGAGCAGGATCACAGGATCATGATAAGAATTCAGGACTTTTGCACTCTTGAGTTTTGGGGGTTTTTTGACTTTTCTGCTTTATCACACTGCACAGCAAAATCTGGGGTTTTTTTCCCCAGAGTGTTTGTATGTTGTTTTTACTTTTCTCGGACAAAGTTTTTGGCAACTTTATTGTTCACTGACGCTGGCACTATTCCGCTGATAGCTTTGGGACTTTGATTTTTGGCTGTGTTCTCATCATATATCTGTTTTGTCAGTGCAACAAGGTGAGTGTCGAGTGTTTGTTTATTGTTAAAAATATTAAAAAAAAAAAAGAAAAAAAGAAGATTGTTTACCATTTTAATGAAAAATCCAAACATTTGAAATTCCACATTTCCCTTCCTCTCTTGGGGGCACACCCTGGAAAACAATCAGTCTAAGCACCTGGGAACTTGCCCGTTTTCAAGACTCTAGTTCTGCCAGTTTCCCAGGATGTTTGTTGCAGTGTCAGACCTCTGTGGTTTAAAACAGAATTTTGGTAATTTGTTATGATCATAACAAACATTTTTTATTTCTGCATATAAGTAAATGATTTTTAAAAAAAGTAATCGGAACTGATTTCTATCACTGTAAGTGTTGGATTTGTAGAGACACAAAGACAGATTTTGCAGGTTTTGTTTACTCTTCACTTCATTATATACATCAGAGCCCAGGCTTTGATTGAAAAGAGATAATAGCACTCTGATACCAAACTATCACAAATCAAAACTGCATAATTGCTAAATCATTTTGTAAGTAGAGTTTTTTCTTCTTTCTGGTAGAAAACACCTGAATGATGATCCTGAAGCAGAGCCTGTTACTTCTGTCAGAGAAGTACAAGGTGGGAATGTGCATAGATGGAATGCAAGAGAGAAATTTTGTTTTCTTCTTTCAGTCTTGTAAAATTCATACCTGTTTTATATGGAAAATTACCCCTAATGAGGAATTTTCTTATTCTTGTATATCAAAGACCCGGTCTGAGGGGCAGAGCAACCACACTTTTCTCACAACAGTCAATATCAGTTATTTCAAAAGATATGAAAAAATCATGTCCAGACAGTTTTGGAGCAAAAAGATCCAAACTTTTCCACTGAAATATTTTTTACCTCCTGTCCATGGCTTGACATAAGAAAACTGACATGCACGTGAAAATTTTGCTTTAAAGGACCCATCCTTTGTGCACCTTACACAGCTGCTGGTTAATGTCAGTAAACATTTATGTCTCTTGATACTCCATGATTGGCACAAAGTCACATGAAATACAAACAAAGAAAAATGTATTTATGAAATTTTCATTAAAGAAAAATTACTTTTCTTGCCAGAAAAAGGCATCTTTGCAATTGTAGGTTAAAAGACTTGTAAATAACGTCTAAGATTATACTTTATTCAACTTACTCTTAGTGATGCTAATTAAAAGTAGATTGTAGTTGTCCAATTTAAAGTACAATTATCAGCTATTTTTTAAGCACTTCAAACTTCATATGCCATCTATATGCAATAAGATGTCATTGTATCTACCTGTAGTTTCTTGTGTTTTTCTGATTCTCACTGTGTGAATTAGACATTTGGCTCAATTTGCATTTGGTTATATAACAAATATAGGGGAGAAAAAATTGGAACAAAAATACCTCTATCATTTTAGTTTGTATGGATGGCAATAGGTTTAAATGAATAACCACACCAATTTATGCTTAATTTTCAGATTTCTTTGTGCTTGAGTCACATTTATGAGCCTGGAAGTAGATGTTCATTGTACTGTTAAAACATGGGATGCAGTATTTACAATTCTTTGACTAGTTTGTCTTGATTGGCTTGAAGGCAAAATATAATTATCAAGAACTAAAACATTCTCCAACTAGATTCCATAATGCCAAAATTTTTATATGTGATTACTGCCAAAACAATGCTTTTAATTTCTGAAGGTGAAAACAAGTGCAAAAGCCAAAGTTGTAAAGCAACTAATATTTCTGAAATGACAAAAAGGACAGAGAGAATAACAAAATTGACTTTTTTTTTTTTTTTTTAACAAATTGACTTTTACTCTCTGGGCTAAAGAGAGTGGTCTTCCCAGGCCAAGCATGAGTTGAATTAACACAGCTCTGTGTAGGGAAGTTTGCATTATGCCTCACTGCCTTATCTGCAGATAAAAAAGTAATCATTTTTGTTGCTAAGGGTAGAAGTCCCATGCCTTCCATACAATCAAAAAGTAAACTATCACAATAAATAAAAGGAAATTAGTTGAAGAGGAGAAAGAAATGTTTCATCCAGTCATACTGTTTATGAAAGCTGACAATTTGTAACGTAAAAGAAAGGTGCAATTACTTCTCTCTTGCTGCTGAGTTGTGACACTACAGGGAGCTGGGAAGCAGTGGAGTTGGAGTAGCTGGGGGATCCTATCCAAGCTCTGCATGTTGTTGCAAACAGGTGCAAAGCAGCAGACAGAATATGAAGTGTCACATAATACATATTACACAACTGCTGTGGCACTGCCTGTGGGACTCACTGAGGAGGTGAGGTGGAGTGGGGTGAAGGTTCCTGCAAAGTGCCATTCATAGCTTTGATGACAGCACTGGGAGCATCTTTACCATTGCTATCGTACCAGAGGGGTGCAGTTTTAATTTCCAGTTTAAATTACGCAGTGTTGTCATATCACATGGATTAGAGTTTCATTTTCTTAAACAATGTGGTTTTCTTGGCTTACTTCAGAATCACAGAAGGAGCAAGCTTGCAAATCTTTTAATAAGGCAATTACATGCAGACAAAGATTAGATCTCATGGCACAATAGATTTTTGGTGTATTATTCAGTATTTTTTTTGATATTCCACTGTCACTAGACAAAAGCTCTAGATAGTGATGTGACAAATCTATTCAGGAGGCAACAATACATATTTCTTATTGTGCTCCCTTGTATGCTGCAGAAACCTGCAGTTAATTTTCCTGCATGTTTTGAAAATGTGGAAAAAAATACTACTTGGATTCAACCATGCTTTTAGTGTTTTGTCTGTGAAATCTGCATTTTGTATTTGTAAAATTAAAATGTTGAGATAGTAAATCACTTAATTTTTCCCATAGAGTCAAAATCTTATAATCTTCTGATTCTAAATGTCAATATTAATATAGAAAAGAAATTATAGAAAAAAAGACAAAATAACAGAATAAAATACAGACTGCAAAAGGGAAGTTGTGCTATCTTGACTAAAGAGTCTGTAACCTCCTGTTTGTCTTCCCAATGTCTGCCTAAGAAATAAATCTAGAAAGACATGGGAGTATATTTTCTTGCCAGATCATATTTTGTTAGTGGCATTACATAAGTTATAACATTTTTAATTGTTTTCCACCATAAAATTATGTCCATAAAACAGTTAATTATCATTATTCACAGATTTTAGAGGGAGGTTGAGGTGGAGGTATGATGGTTTGCAGGAGCCCATGTTTATAGAAAATTAAAGGTCAAGACCAGAACTACCTGGATTCCAGTGTAGACATGGAAAAAGGTCCAAGGATCTTCTAAAGGACATGGCAAACTCTTGTCATGAATTAACTTCTCACTTCATAAATGCAAAATTATAATCAATTCTATGTATTAATCCCAAATCCATGAAGCCATTCTGGACACATTTCAGAGGACCTGAGGGATGCTCATCAAACAAATAGTGGTGATTTTCTTTAATCTCAGTTATAAATACAAATAAATAGTCCTGTAATAAATAAAAAAAAGCATGTATGTATATATATACTAAATTAGCATAAAATAATAATTTAATTTTCACATGTTTGTTCTTGCTCAGTAGAGAAATAAGCTCTTGCTTGTAGGAGTCCATTGTATTTGAAAGATAACTCTACTTAATTTCATTTTTAGTGCAGCAATAGCTTTTCTGTTGCATAGCTTTTGTGCAGAGTATGGTTGTTCATGTTTATTGTTTATTCAGAGCATGACTTAATTCAGATTTTTAGGACTAGTGTTTGGCCACATTACATAGTGGGAAATTTTCAACAGTTTCAGACTACTCATTGGATATATATCAAGTTCAAATCCAGTAGGATGTAATTCCAGGTTTCTTTTTGTCTAGTGAGCTGAGCTCCAATGTATTACATTCTGTTTCCCATCTGGACTTCAAAGAGCAGGTGCAAATTACAGAAACATTTAATAAGAAATTCTGGGTTTTTACAATGGGCCACATAATCTTTCTGCATGCACTTTGCTTTTGCAGCCGAAAAATTGCTGTCTGCCTTTTTCTGAGGTTTTTAACTGCTGTATTTCTAAGCCACTGGAATCACAGCAGCAAAAAAAATCTTTGGAAGTTTGCTGTCCATTGTGTGATTGAATGACTTGAGAGGTGGAGAGGAAAGACCTCTGGCTGATCTCAACCAGTTCAGGAGTGGTATCATGAAATTGAGAGCAAGAAAGCATGACTGAAAAAAATACAGCTCCATGAAATACTTACATGCTGCATCTGCTCATGAAGTTGTGGTAAAATTGGAAGCTTTTTCATAAAGTGTATATTCACACAAATAAATGAGTTTAAATAAATTAAACTTGGCAAGTAATGGAAGTGAATAAAAATATGATCAAAACCTGCTGTGCTGTCTCCACACGGGTACCCTGTCTACCCTTCTGTGCTTGGAGTCCATAATTCCTGCTGAATTTGCAATGACAACTTACAAGACAGTGCCACAAGCTTGCCATGAACCTTTTATTACTGGATTTAGTGTGGAAAATAGTGCAGCAGGTGAAAATAAAGAATATAATCCTGACCATGCAAATGTTCAGGTTTAGGTCTTGTAATTGGATCTGCGTGAGCAGGGTGTAGCAGTGTTTACGACCATGATCAATCCCATTGAGTTGACTTGGCTGGGATTTACAAAGACAGCGAACTTATACTTTGTGTTATTGCAGGATGGAACCTTCTGTTAAAAGAGTGTAACATCAGTCCTTTGTAATTTACAAAGTGTGAAATTAAGGTTTCATGTATCAAAGAAGGAAGAGAGGAATGTAATTGGAATAACATTAATGATTTTTTTGTTTCTTGTTTTTTTTGCTTTGGGTTTTATATTTGGGGTTTTTTGGTACATGTATAAACTGCTTTTTGTCATTGCATACTGAAGATTAATCAGGGTAAATTACAGAAGAGTCTATTACTTGCAAGTAATTGCTTCAAATCTACACACAAGGTTATGGGTGTATATTAACTTCATTTTTTTCATATACCAAAATCAAAATAGCCTTATAGGAACATATCTTACTCCTGAATGTCAGTCAGCACCATATTTGAAGAATGCAGAGATGACACCTGGGAACTCAGTTTTTTTTTTACATTGATATGATGTGTATCTTTCAACCTGTAACCAATTAACTGGCTTAATCCAGGGTGTAACCTCACCCTTCTTTTCCATGTTAGCCTCTTTGCCCTTGTGTCCTAATTATTGTAAATACATTGCTTACTTTGCTTTGAATGCAGAAAATGCATTTTTCAAGATGTTACAGAGAGACTGTTTCACACATAATGGAAATGACTAAGTGAGCCAGGTGCATAGAGATATGGTTTCAGACATCCTACTCCTGCCTATCAGCTGGATCTAAGGAGAGTATTTCTCAGTTGTGAGGTTTTCGCTGACCCCAGTGATCATAACTCTTAACTGCAGATCAAATGGCCCAGACAGACACAGCAGTCTGCACTGCAGCTTTGCTACTCTTGTTCTTTGAGCCCCTTTTGAAATCTTTGTGAACTTCCTGGCTCTATTTATACAGGATGATTGGAATATTCTTGGGATCCCTCTGAGGAACTGGAGTGCTCCAGCTGCAGCCAGGTAAAGACAGAGGCTAAGGTAAGAACAGAGCTAGAGTCTTCTAATGAATGATGCCAGCTGCCTGTGACAAAGGATGCTTGCAGCATCCCAATTAGAGAGGATCAAGCCTCCTGCTAAGGCTGGGACACATGGTCTTCTGGCTTGCAGAAGGTGTGCAGCTGCTCAGGAGCTGCACTACCATGTGAAAGAGCTGTGGGAGGAGATCAGCAACCTGCAGAAGATCAGAGAGGATGAGGAAGACATGGAGTGGGTCTCCTACAGGTCCCTGTAGTTTGAAGAATCCAGCTCTCCAGCCGTAATGGAAGAGCAGGAAAAGTCTTTGACTATGAATTTGGACAGAGAAAATTCCCCTACCCTAACCTGGTAGAGAAGTCTTTATACTGACAATGATGGAAAAGGCAGAGATTCTTTAACAAAAAAAAAGTAAAGGCTGAGAAAGATGAGACACAGTCATGGGAAAAGACTTGGCAATTAATTGAAGTGAACTGAAGTAAAATCCCTTTGAGCAACGAAATATAAATAAAGAAGAGTCCAAGGGGTTGCCTCATGTGGAAAATGCTAATGGTCTTTCTGGGGAAGCACCATGGTTGGGTCCCTGTCTGAAGTGCCCTTTATAATGTATATGGCATAAGAAAAAGGCAAGAGGAATTAGAAGCCTGCATTGCAGCTGCAGGCCTGTGGACTCACTGAGCTTATGAAGATGTGGTGGGATAGCTTGCACTACTGGGGAACTGCCATGCATGGATACAGGTGCTCTAGAACACCTGTGCTTGGACTGTGAGGAGAGGAAATGTCTCTTTATGTGAGAGAGCAGCAGGAATGTATGGAGCTCCCACTGAGAATGGATGATGAGTGAACTCAGAGCCTGTGTGTGACAATTAGTGCAG
The DNA here is from genome assembly GCA_013400915.1 of Pardalotus punctatus. Classification (NCBI taxonomy): domain Eukaryota; kingdom Metazoa; phylum Chordata; class Aves; order Passeriformes; family Pardalotidae; genus Pardalotus; species Pardalotus punctatus. The sequence goes on from VZTX01023046.1 coordinate 65,919, forward strand.
ATCAATGTGAGTTATGGTGTCATGGGTGTCTGCTGCAGACCCTCTGATGAAGAAGAAAATGGATAAGACTTTCTTCAGACTCATCCTGGAAGAGCCTCATGTCTGCAGTTTCTGCTTCTCATGAAGGACCTGAACCAGTCCAATGTTTTATGGAGTAACATAGCTAGGCACAGGGGTTTTCTGGAGTATACTGGCAGCAAATCCCTGACACAAATGATCAGGGAATCAACAAGGGAAGGTGTTCTGCTGCACCTCACACTTAAAAACTTATAAAGACTTGTTTGGAGATTTGGCAGCTAGGACAATTGTGCAGCCAGCAGACACCATGGGTCCCAGTGTTCAGGGTCCTTGAGAGGATGGTACAGGATAAAAAAGAATGACCACAACCCTGGGTTTCAAAAGATCAGATCTTGGACTGTTCACAGTTGATCTTTGAAGAATATTTTGGCCTGTGGTCCTGGAGAGGTCCCTTTCCTTTCAAACCTCAAACTGATACTATGTTTTAATGCTGAGAATTCCAGCAGCAATTTTGAGGTGCCAAGCAGCAAGGCAGAGCTCAGGACATGCCTCAGCCAACTGCCAGAACAATAAGTAGTGATATAAACATGCTTGGAAGCAGGGGCCCCTCTCTCCACCTGGTCTCCCACTGGACTGCAGCCTCCTCCAGGCATCCACCTGCTCCAGTGTGGGCACCTCCCCAGGGGCTGTGGGTGGATCTCTGCATCCCCCATGGACCCCATGGGCTGCAGGGGCACAGCTGCTCCACCATGATCCTCACCATTGCCTGCAGAGGAATCTCGGCTCATAGCACCTGGAGCAGCTCCTCCCCCAGCTTCTCCACTGACTTTGGTGTTCCATGTTGTTCCCTCACATGTTCTTACTTCCTCCTCTTCTCCAGCTAGAAAAAACTGTGTTCCCCTTTCTTTTGAATTTCTTCTTAAGTATGCTGTCACAGAGGTGTAACCGCCATCTCTAATTGGCCCAGGCTTGGCCAGAGGCATGTCCATCTTCAGAGCCATCAGGGATTGGCTCTGCTGGACAGGGTGGAAGTTTCCAGCAGCTTCTCACAGAAGCCACCTCCGTGGCCCCCTCACTACGAAAACCCAGGCCAAGCTAAACCAGAACACAGCAGGACAGGGTTCATTTATTCTTGACATAGAACGTGTTTCAGGCTTTGTAATAATTCTAATGGTTACAGCTTCAAAATACAAGTCCCCAGCTGTCCATAGTATCAATCTAAAATATAGGAAGTAACATTTGAATGTCAAAACATTTCTTGCTTTCTTCTTTTATAATTCTAGGATCTGTAGCTACAACTCTAGCAGGAAAGGCCATACTTTGCCAATAAGGGATCAAAAAATGATTGTACTTTTACAGTGATTTGTAATTCCTGGTCTAATAAATAACAAAAGTACAGGTCTGGATTCAGATCTAATCCTAACAGTTTGTTGTTTTGTATTTTTTTAATGTGCTTTTCACATTTCAGGTTTCTGTTAACAGTATGACTTTGATGATGTTACATTAAGTTTTTCTTAAATCTCTTGTTATTTTTCTTATCTACAACCTTCACTCAGGCTTAATTACTAAATATGTGCAATAAAATCATAAATTTTTCTGATTATCCTGTAACATAAGTTATAAAAACAGTCCTTTACTTCATTGTTACATGCAAATTAAGTAAAGGCAGTCTGTACTCTGGAAGGTTATTTTATTTTCTATTAGATCTATTAAAATGATATCCTTTTTTCTCCCTGAACAATACACAGACTGTTGGCCAAAGCTATAGCTAGAAGACATGAATCAGTTGTTGACCATTAGACATGGTCAACTAGAAAGCCATAGTGTGGGCTGTCTGTTTGGGAGATGATGAGGCATCCTGTGGATGGCAGACACTTTTCTGTCACTTGACTCATCATTCTCTGTGGGTCTGCATTGTGCTGCTCTGTGTTCTCCTGCAGTCTGTGTCATTTTTCTGGGAGCACGACTCCATATAAAATATGAGCTTATATCTGGCTAGAATGGTGAGAACTAAAGACAAGTATGAAGACGAAAAGTTAATACGAATGCTGTGAAAATGATTAAAGCATGAGAAACTCTCATTCAGACATGCTATTCAAAGAGAAACTCCAAGTACAAGGGAAGACTAGGGAAATTCTGCTTTGTTGCTGGTGTTAGGATCCAGCTGGTGAAAACATTAATTCAAGGAACTTGCACCATTTTTCACTGTAATAAAGGCTCCACTCTTGCTAAAATCAACACAACAATCTCCTCCTCCTTCCTCCACCCTTTATTTTCACTTCAGTCTAATCATTAAATTGACTTCACTTCAAGTCAATCATTAAATGGAGCAAGTTCTAAGGCTACTTCATCTGGACTCTGCACAGGACCATGGAAGACGGCTGAAGACACCTCTTTATAGTGGTAAATTTAGGCTAAAACTTCCATCTAGATGTAAGCCATAAAGTCTGACCAGGTTTGCCCCTTCATGATTTTAGTCAGAATGTTGATATAATTACGTGCTCTGGTTTTGTTTGGGGTAGTATGGGGCTATATTTTGGATTTGTGCTGAACACTGCATTGATAACATAGAGATGTTTTTGTTATTGTTGAGCAGGGCTTACATAAAGCCAAGGCCTCTTCTACTTTTCATACTTCCATGATGGAGAGGAAGTTGGGGTTGTATGGGAGGTTGGGAGGAGGCACAACCAGGACAGGTGACCCAAACTGGCCAAAGGAGTATTCCAGACCATGTGACATCCTGTCTACCCATGAGAAGCAGTCAATTCATTCCTTGTTTTGCATTGCTTGTATGCATGGCTTTTGGTGTCCCTATTTAAGTGTGTTTATCTCAACCCATGACTTTTCTACCTTTTACCCTTCTGATTTTCTCCCCAGTCCTGCTGGTGGGGGAGTGTGCTTGGCAGCTGGCTGAGATGAAACCATGAGAGGATGCCATCATCTTCAACTTGATTGTTGAGTGTTTTAGACACCACCAGAGTTATCATTTATACTCCCGTTCAGAATTTTTGTAAGCGAAAACTAGGAATCTATTATTCTAACATAAGTCTGTATTCAATATATTTGGACATTAATACAGATGGATGAGGATTCTGAAGTAGAAAAGGAAGATAAATAGCTAGAGGCTTTCATGACTGTTCTCAATCAGAGGAAGGATAACTGGTTGTCTGGAGACAGCAAACAATCCCAGGAAAATATTCAACGTTTCTTAAAATTATGTGAGAACTTGTACAGAAGATGACTATCACCAGGACAGTATTGAAAAAATATGCCACTTTTGTTGCTCAACCTTGAGAAAATATATCATTTCTCATCGCCAGTATTTCTACAGTATATGCATAGAAACATCTTTGGTGTATTTATCTGCAGACCCCTTCTCTGATGCTAAAAGATGGTTCTAGGTGCTACAAACATGTTCAATAATACAGAAGAAGGAGTCTTTGTCAAAGCCTTAGCCACTTCCTTTTTTCCAAAAAGAATCAGGAATATCCGTCACTATGTTCCCACAGCTGAGCACTGGAAAAACTAGTAAAAAAAGATGCATATGTATCAATTCTCTAAAATATCTGTTGCTTTGCAGTTTTCTCTAGCCGATCCAACTAACAACTGCATACATAAGATCTGAACAAAGTAGCTATCCCTTTAATTTTACAGCTACCCCTTTAATTTTAGAGCTAACTTGTTTTGATTTTCTTTTTTTTTTCACATTTCTCAATTTCCAGAGCTGTCCCTTTGGTGGTATATTTGAGTTCAAGTCTTTTGGAATAATATTTCCCTGGACAAATCCCTTGATTTCTTTATGCCTCAATTTCCCTGGTAATGGAACAGAGAAAAATTCTCTGCATTTTGGCATGTAGGTAGAAAATAAAATCTAAGTTGCTCTGATTAGGTATAGTCTTTCATTCTCTGACAGTCAGTATCACTTCTAATTCAATGCTTCTAATTTCATTTTTTTCTTGGACACCTTAATTTCATAAAACTGGAATCCTCTGCTGGTTTAGACAAGAAAGGATCTTCTGTCTGGAAAAACACAATGCAGACACTAACCCATTAAACTGGCTGTCTCTTTGTGTCTAAGCCATCCATTTTCATTTAGTCATTTTATAAATAGTTTCCTGTTTGACATTGAGTTATTACTTATTTCCTCTGCTAAAGTGCACTAGAATTTCATTTTTGTGTTTTGGTACGTTCTGAGAACAGCCATTATACAGAGTTAAAGTCTCTGAATTGTCCATTGCTTGCTCAGTTAAGTGTATAAAGACTGGTGTTAAGTAGCTTACCAGCCCACTGGCCTCTTGCTTATCCAACTGTAACATTAGTTATTATTTAAATTGAGTTAGAAATGAGTCATTTTTCCACGGCTAAATAAAGGATGGCGACTTTTCTTTATCTTCGTGAAGTGTTAGATTTAAGCTTTTTTTTCATCCCAGGGAGACATAAAGTGATTTTGTAGCTGTTTCTGTAGGCCTGTTCCTATTCCTATTCAAATCAGTACCAAATGCTTTGGGTTCTTATCTGCATTAGCTAAATGTTGGTATGAAATTAATACCCCTAGCCCTTGCTGACTGATTGCTGAACCTGGCTACTAGCACAGAGACTTAAATCTGAGCCTTCTTATAGCTTATAGTGCTTATACCCTTCTAACCATTCTGGGCTTCAATGTGCCTGTGTACTTAGTCTTCTGAATTGGTGTGGATCTGATGGGGGGCTCAGGTTGCCGGTGCAAATTCATGGCTGTGCAGAGGAAATCTCATGCTACTCCCCAGCTTGTAGAAAGCCACTGATTAATGCATTTGCTTTTGCACTTGACTACCTGGTACAGTGAAATGTGGACATAAAGATTTTGCCCAGAAATAAAAATAGAAAATAACTTATTTTTGTCCTAGTGAAGTCTGGCTGCTGACAGCAACATGTTTTTTTTTCCTCCCTCTCAGTTTTTAGTCTGACTCCAGCTGCTGCAGAGAGGCAGCTGTGCTTGTCTTCATGGGGCTGTTACTACCAGGAAACAATCTGAAGGACTCATGCTGATCACCTCTTTCAGGGTGGTCTGCCATTCTCAGAGATCGCTGGGATTGCACTGAGCATGAAGAATTATTTTAATTTTATTACAACCACAAGTCAAAAAATGATGCAAATTTGGAAACTGTTTCATAATGGCAAGAGGTGAGTTACACCAAACAGATGGAGAGACCTGCAATACTGCATCACAAAAGAGTAGGAATACTTGAATTCTTGTGGGAAAGGGATAAAATTGCTTTTTACCATCCGCAGCACAGTGTTTGTTACAGCATTTTCTCTAAGCTCTCTAACTAACAAAATGACAAACCGGCTGCTGAAAAAAAGCCTTGTCAATAACATGAAGCGTGAGGGCAAGGTTCACAGGAGCTACCCAGACACTAAGTGTCCCATCTTCTTACTGTGCCTTCATCTCCTCACTGTGCCTTCATCTCCTCACTGTGCCTTCATCTTACAGGTCTGCCTACCTGAAAGCGATCTAGGGCAAACAACATAAGCATTGTGACTTGGTTCCTACAAAGACAGACAAGGAACTACTATTCATGAGAAAACTTGTCATTCAATTTAGCTTCCCCTCTATAGCTCGCATAAGCAAGTAGATGTGTAATAGAATTTATAAGCAATGTATTTCGGGGGGTTTGTCTGTTTGATTATTTTTGTTGTTGTTGCTTGTTTGTTTATTTAGAATTTTTTTGTGTCTCTCCAATATTTTATTAACTTACAGGTTTCTTCTTCCAAGGTCATGGTTACCTGAGGTTACAGCCACAGAAAGAAGTGTATTGCTAGCTAGGCAAAAAGTTGAAATGAGTATTATGCCTTTAGAAGTAGCTTGTGACTGATCCAAGTACCAGTTTAATATTAGGTGGCAAGATATTAATTCCTAAATACAGGCCAAGGCATGGAAATCCAGCCAATATTCCTATTGCTTCTATCACCTTTATGTATTTAGTCCATAACATGTCATATGATATCTCCCCTCTGCTACGAAGATGTGCTTGTGATTAAGTGAGAAACAGTAAGAAAAACAGGTACACAAAGTGTAGACCTGTGAATACCATTCTTCTCTGGAAGAGATGAACTCTTTAATGTCCAGAAAACTTGTATTTTTGTTAATATCCTGGAGGTGATTTAATAGCAATAGTGACAAAGTCCCAGTAGTTTAAAACCTTAGAAACCTGTCTGATCTTTTATATCTAATAATTGTACCTGGACTATATTGTCATATGATTCACTTAGTAATTTCTTTCAATTAACTCCAGTGGAACTGAAATCAACTGTATTGTAAACTTTCCATTTTTCTTGATATTTCCAAAATTCTTAAGGTGAAACCTGCACAAGTTTTATTTAAAGAAAATAATATTAAAGTGAAAATTTTTGAAAATTGGAGTGCTTTGAAAATATGAATGTGAAAGTATACTATGAAAGTATTCCAGAACTATAGAAGGACCATGAGGAAACAAATTCTGTTGATGGTTCGGCTTTGTGCTTCCCTTTCCTTTTCCTCCCCTAAAACTGCATGTTTCACAAAGCCAAACAGTCTTTTGTGTCTTAATTTATACTTTAAAAATGCTTTCACAATAAATATATGGGGGAAGGTTTTCAGAATCATAGCCCAATATATCTCATCTGTGTGGAATTATTTTGCCTATAATGCTGCAACGGCTGTAAGCCAAAATAACAGAAACCTCTTCTACTGTGGTACAAATAAAACCCTTTCAACAGCACATCTGTACTGCTGTTGTTATTAGTACCTTACACAACAATGTAAAGGTGAGGTAACTGACCTTTAGATATTTCTTATTATAGTTAGCTATTTCTTCCAAATTGGTTTGACCTTGTCTTACTGTCCAAAGGTTAATACTTATCCTGAAGTACCTGAAGCACAATTTTCTTTCATGCTACCCAAAGTTGCACAAAGGTGGTGATTTCAAGCATGGTTTTCTTTAATTCGATGGCACAAAACAAGCCCAAGATATCATCAATAACAATTTTTTTCTTCAGCAGTATTTTGAACATTCTGTTCTGCAGCAATGTACTTTAAAATTTTGACGGGAGATAAGAGAACAAGACTGGGACATGCCTTATTGTGAAACAATGCAACTTGTTTTGAAAGGCAGTGAATCAATATAGCTATTTATTTAAGCCCACAGGCCAGTTTAAACTAAAATGATTCACAAGGCAGGTTAGAGAGATCCAGCTCTCATTCTCTCTAGAGAAGACACTGCTGCTCTCTTTATTACAAAATCCTCATCTCGTAAAGTTTAAAATGCAATAGATTAAAAAAAATACAAAGAAAGAAGATATTTTGACACTGCTGTCTCAGAGGACAGGACTGTGAAGTTTAAAAGAAGATCAAACAATAGAATATCTTTCCTCACACCAACAGGCAATGTTTGAGCTGTTTCAGAACAGGACCGTTGGAAACACCACCGGGAGGAGAGCAAATAACTTGTGAAACTATTCATGTTCCAGAAATGAGCTATTCATTTTTTTCCCCTCCCCATCTTCACTCAGTCATTTTAACAAGGCTCAGAAATTATGATTCTTCCTGAGAAACCGTCCCCCTTGGATCTCATCACAGTCTCATTGCTGGGATCCTTTATCAGATTAGTAGCCCTAACTTATTCATCAATATAGCAGCAGTTAATATGTAACTAGCAATCTTCTTTTCCACCTTGAATTAAAAAGTGTTTTTCAATATTTTGTAGTACTTGTGTTGTTGGACAAAATGGAGCAGAACTGCAGGACTGAAAAAGTGTTCTGTTGCTTGGAGGTATGACAGATGGCATATTATTACCTCCATAATCAAACCTCTTTACCTTCTACATTTAGTTTTGAGTGGGAATGTCCCCAGTTTCACCATTTTAAACAAAAACATTGGAACAAATGTTCTAAAATACAATTTGCTCTTTATAGTAAAAAGAAAAAAAGCATCCTTTTCCGTCTCAACTCACAATTGCAAAAGCAAGCCATGCTTGTTGGTATCCTATTTATCTTCTTTAATGTGTGCCCAAACAACAACAACAACAACAACAACAAAAAACCAAACCAAAAACTAACTGCAAATACTTTTGTGGCATAGAGAAATTTCATCCTGTTGTTATGAAAAAAAGATTCAAGAAGTAATCTAAATATTTTCTATATTAATGTGGGAAGAATATAAATAAGATACATAATGTTGACCATATCCTCATCTGGAAACATTCTAATAAAAATATTCCAGTGTGTTTTCTGCAGCTAAGACGAGCTGAGTTAGCCACCTCAAAGGGTGTGTTATTTATATGCTGAAGTGGGGTGTACCTTGAGAGCTGGATGGACAAATATACCATTGTAGTCTCTGCAGACTGAAGCAAGAGTTACACCAGAGAAGCCAGAGAAAAGGGTCTCCCTCCGCTTCCTTGTTCTGGCAATCCTGAACAGGCCAGCCAGCACAATCATGTGGTAGAAGAGGGAAAGAATTTGTTTTGGGAGAAACCCAAAGATTTCTTCCTTTGTCAATTAACTGATAAATGGCCAAATATTAACCAATCCCTCTACTGTTTATTTAGGTCAGGTGATGAAGTACTATAATTAATAAACTTTTCCATACTTTTATGTCACACTTGAAATATTGTGCATTGCAGACTCAATTTTACCTTCTATATCCTCCCAAATAATGCAAATTCATTTCATATTTTACAATATAGGCATGTAGTTAAAATTACTCCTGGTGTGTACTGTCCCATATTTCTCAGCATTGTGCTTCATTTGCCATTGCTGTAGCTCGTTGCTAGGCTTTAGTACATAGTGTAAAGGTTTTCTTGCCATCTGCAAACTTTGTAATCTGACTTTTTGGTCATGTCTCTCAACCACAACACATCCTTTATAGATCTGCATTTTAAAATCAAAACTAATCATATTTTCTGGAGAATACAAATGACTGGTTTTAGTTTTACAATAAACATTGAATTCCATTTCATAGATCTCAGAACTTAATAAACCTTACTAGTAAAAACCTTTCTCTAGACTGCTACATTTTTAAGATGGCTCCCAAAGGCTGGGAGATGTGTTTAATCAGAGAATATCTGTCTGCAAAAAAACTCAGGAATCATCTGGACCAACCTTTCCTGACAAGCACACAGTCTAGACCAGGTGGCCCAGCATCTTCTCCAACTGGATCTTAAAAGGGTCCAGTGTTGGAGAATCCATCACTTTCTTAGAGAGGATATTATTACAATGGTTAATTGCTCATATTGAGAAATTTTCCCCTTGCGTCCAATTGGAACCTCTGCAGGAGTAACTTGTACCTGTTATCCCTAGTCGTTTCCATGTGACTCCTTGCAAAAAGGGAGTTTCCAGCTTCTTTGTAGCCAACTTGCAAATACTGGAACACGGCATAGTGGGTTGACTTTGGCTGGGGGCTATGTGCCCACCAAACTGCTCTATCATTCCCCTTTCCCGTGGCACAGGGGAGAGAAAATAAGATGGAAAAAAACCTGTAGGTTGAGATAAAGCAAGAAAAAGAAGCAAAAGTTTGCATGCACATAAGGAAAAGGAAAAAAAAAATTCTCAGCTTCCCATCAGTGAGCAATGCTCAGCCATTTTCCAGGAAGGAAGGCTTCAGCACGTGGAGCAGCTGCTCTGGAAGGCAAACTCTGTAAAATAACAAATGCCCCCTTTTCCTCCTCCTTCCCACCCTCATCTTTTATATCTGAGCTGACATCATATGCCATGGAATATCTCTGTCGTCAGTTTGGGTCAGCTGGCTTGGTTGTGTCCCTGCCCAGGATCTTGCCAACCCCAGCCTACACATGGGGGGCGGAATGTTGGAGCAACAGCACTGATGGTGCGCCAGTGCTGCGCAGCCATAGCCAAAACACTGTGGTGTTACCAACATTTTTCTAGCTATCAATGCAAAACACAGCAAGGTGAGGGCTGCTATGGGGAAATGAAATCCAGCTCAGCCAGACATATTACATCTGACTATAAGAACTCCCTTAAGTCTTCTTTTTTTCAAAGCTGAACAATCCAGATCTCTCAGTTTTTCACTCAGCAGGTTTTCCAACCCTTGAAGCACCTTTATGATGCTTCTCTGGACCTTTTCCAGCCACCTTGTAATGGGACCAAAGCTGAGCACAGTTTTCCAGGAGCGGCCTGACAGGCACGCAGTAGAGTGGGATAGTAGAGTGGGTGCCTTCTTCAGGGGATGCACTTTTTGACGCAACCCAGCACTGGGTTTCCTTTGTACAGTACACGCTGTACACTCACTATGAGTTTGGTGTCTACTAGGACCCCTGGGTCCTTATCCACAGAGCTGTGTTCCTTCTGGAAGATCCCAGCCTGTATTGACCCCCTGGATTATGTTTTCCCTGGTGCAACACCTTACACTTGTCTTTGCTGCACTTCATCAGATTCTTGTCAGCCCACTCCCCCAGGATGTCCAGGCCTTCCTGCAGGGTGTCTTTCCCCAAGGACCCATTCCTCACTCAGTTTCATATCACCATAGACATCATCATGGTATACTTCACCCCGTTGTCCAGATCACTCGTGAAGATAATCAACAGCTTGGGCCCAACACTCATCCTGGGGAACCCTACAGCTTGGAAAGGAGCTGTTTACCACCCCTGTCTGGTGCAGCCCCTGGGCCAGGGCCCCACACAGCCCACAGACATCTTGTCCAGACCATCACACATCAGTTTCTCTGGGAGGAAGCTGTGAGAAACTGCTTGGAAAGCCTTGGAAAAATTCAGGTAGAAAATGTCCACTGCCCTCCCCACATGAACTGAGCATGTTAATTTCTCTTAGAAGACAATAATGATGCTTTGACAAGCATGATTTTCCCTTGGTGAATTAGGATTTTCCTAATCATGTGCTGCATCTGACTTGTGGCAGCCTTCAGGAGGGTTTGTTCCATAACTTTCCCAGGGACTGAAGTAAGACTGATGTGCCTATAATTACCTGGATCTTTCCTTAAGACTTCTTGTAGATAGGGGTGACATTAGCCTTCTTCCAGTCTTCTGGAATGTCCCCTGATTATTTCATAAAGATTATGGAGAGCATCCTCACCATGACATCAGTCATCTCTCTTCACATTCTTGGGTGGATAGTTTCAGCTCCTGTAATAGTTCATATACTCACTTTTTCTTCACTGGTCATGCATTTGCATCAAACTGGATATTTGCTCCTAGGGCTTGGGGCCCAACAGTGGTAGTAAAGACAGACATGAAGAAAGTATTGGGAACCTCTGTCTTTTCAGCATTGGTGGTGACTGTGTAATTTACCTCTTCAAGAAAACAGCAGGCCATTGTTTCCTTCTATTTCAGCTTCTTGTTTATATTACTGAAGAATCCTTTCTTGTAGTTCTTGACATATTTGACCAATTTCAATTTGAGTAGAGCTTTTTCTTTTCTAACTGCATCTCTGGACACCCTGGCAATACTCTAGTTCTGAACAGATATTTGTCTACTTTTCCATCGCTGATATGTGTCTTTTGGTTTTGAGTAGACTCAAGCTTGCAGATAAGCCAGCTGGGTATCTAGCTCCACTTACTTCCTTTAACTTTAGAGGGCATGAGTTATTATCATGCTTCCAAGAGAACTTTCTTGAAAAACTCACTACTCCTTTGTCCTCCATAATGTCATTCCACAAAATCCCTGCAAATGACCTCTGAGATAGCCCAAGTTTGCTCTTCTAAAATCTTCAGCATGTTCAGTAGGATCCCAGGCTCCACAATGTTGTGATCACTGCAGCCAATGCTGTTGTTTACCAAGGTATTACAAAGCAGGTTTTCTTGGCTTGTGAGTAACAAGTCCAACAGTGCCTCATTCCTGGTTTGCAAATTTAACATTTTTTATGAGGAAGCAGGCTTCTGTACATTTCAGGAACTTGATGGCATATGAGCTGCTGCATTGTTCTACCAATAAATGTCCAGGTAATTGAAGTTGCCCACAACAATCAGATAGTGTTGACCCAAAGCTTATTTAGGTGAGGTAAATATTGCTTTGTTGGCCTTATGATCCTGGTTTTAAGGTCTGTAGCAAATGCCTGCTGTAAGATCTCTCTTGAAGACTACTGCTCTAATCTTGACCCAGGTGCACTTGATAGGACTTCCATAAATCAACATAACAACCTTGAATTCTGTACATTCAAGGTTCTACTTACTAAGGTAGAGTGCAACTTTTCCTCCTTCTCTTCACTGCCTGTCTTTACAAAACAGCCTGTAGCTTCCCAGTGCCATCTTTCAGTCATGAGAGTTGTCCCATCATATTTCAGTTATTCCTAGTAACTACACCTGAGTAAGATAATGTCCAGTTTCTCTAATTACCCACAGGAGATAAGGGAGTTCTTCACTTCTATTTCAGTATTTCACCAGTCTCTCATGAAGGCCTGCCAGATGTGTCTGGTCTTATAGTCTTTGTAGGTGCTCAGCGAGAAGCACAGGATGGGAGAAAGCTAGTCTAGGAAGATGGCAGAAAAGGCTGACCAACAGTGCTGGAAGACATATGTATGTGCATCAGAAGAATTTCAGGATTGTTAGTTAGAAGCAATGTTTCATCTGACACATTCATTATCTTAAAAACACAGCAATTTTTATATAATTGAAGATGCAATAAAAGCAAAACAAACAAAAAAACTCTTTGTGAGCTTTGACCACTTTTTAGGAGGCAAGGACATTTAAGAACACAGCAGCAGAGTGGAAATCCTTGCTGGGATTCCCAATCCCACCAGGGAAGTCAATGATACAAGGACTTGATCCTCTATTGCAAAAAAGAGTGCTCTGGAAGCAGCTGTCTACATGGTAGAATCTATTCTGCAGTTCCTCTGTCTGTCCTTGCTATGACTGTGTCATAGCCAAAGGGGATAATTTTCCAGAGATGCTAATCCAGCATTACCACAAACTCAGTGATATTATATTGAAGCAGGGGAGTGTTGGGCAGGGAGGGAAGAAAAGACATCAGTTCAGCATGAGAAAGTCCTATATTGCTTATCATTCCTAACACTCAGAGGGGCAGGCTATAGAGGCTTACATCAATTATATCAGCCTTTAAAAGGACTGCAGTAAAAACATTAACTTAGTTGTCTTTATTTGAACAATCATTCCAGATCTCAAGTCCTTCAGTCTTTCTGTGGTAAGCTTTAATACACTTATTATGTCTCTGCTTCATAACACCCTATAGACAAGATTGAATTTAACTAATGTGTACAAAGAATGACAGCTGACACTAATTTCATGTGCAGGAAGTTAAATCCAATCACAGCCCCTCAAGTAATGTAGTTGATAAAAGTATGTAGATCCCTGAAGAAGTAAAGAGATTAAATGAGGCTACACAGCTCCTTTATCTATAACTGCAACAGTTATAGAAAACTGCTACAGTACTTTAGATACATTGACTCCAGAGCCTAAAGGGATTTTTAATAAACTAAGTAAGCACAGTATCCTCTCTGATCCAATTGTCCTGCAAACCCTCAAACTGCTAGGCTCCCTCATGAAAAATACTCAGTAAATGCTACCAAATACCCCTCTTCCCTCCCTTGTGTACAGTGCTGACTGCATAGACCCTATGAACTTCCCTAAATTTCAGCTAACTGTAGAAAAGGACAGTCAAACATGTTCTGAATAGGAATCTTTAAAAGCATGATAAAACCAAGTCAGTGGGTGCCTGGGGAATACATGCCAGAGATTTGAAAAACATTTGAGTTAACATCTGTAGATGAAAGCAGTGGACTAGCTGCTCCCCAGGGAGGCAACTATGGCCAGCAGCTGATGGTAGGTAACAGGACACTGCAGCTGGGGCCCTTGCTTGCTGAGCCTGTAACAACCTTTCTCTGTAGGGTGGCAGGATTAAGAATAAGGCTAAATTAATGGAGTTTGTGCATGCCTGGTCTGCTTGCTCTGCCTGACCAGAGCACTGATATCAGGGTGACAGCTGCCTTCTCAACACTCTCGCCTTGCAGCAAATGGTGGGCCAGCCTGTCAGCTGCATATGTATGCTTAACAGTGACGTATTGGCAATTAAAGAGAGAAGGATTCACTTTTGTGCTGGATATGGGTAAATAATCCATGAAATACACAAGCATGAAATGTTAAGGTGGAGGAGTCCTGGTGCAATTCAGGGCAGTTTTAGCATGATCTGTTTCCCTTTTAGAGAAGGAAAAAGAAACACTGGTAATTTGAAATTACAACATTTATTTTAATATTTGGAGTAAGTTTATAATATTCACTACTTAGAATCATGATTAAAGAAGAAGTTCTGGCTGATTAGTAGTAATCCATAACTAATAATTTATTAAAATAGTAAAATGTGCATGAAAGACCCTACATTTAACTATTAACTTTTGAAAACCTCAGCCGTTAATTCTATAGCTGTAGTAAATTCTGAAGCATTAGTGACATTATTCAACTATATCACTGTAAGGTTGGTGGCTTGCTGCTATTTGACACTTAAGGTCTTGTGGAGACAATAAAATATTTTTCTGAATAAGGGAATTAGTTAAACAACAGTTATCAAGTTAACTCTGCAGAAACAGTCTCATTTTCACATTTTCTAAGAAAATTTTTAACTTTTTTTCTTTTTCTGAAATGTTTTACTCTCTTATGGAACTGGAGATTGACGTGAAAACTGGTATATGGGCTCAGACACAGAGGAGAGACAAAAAGGGCTATTTTTAGGTATCAAATAAACAGATACAGAGATTTAAAAATATTTTAGGGATATTCTAAACCAAAAACAGATGAAGAAAAAAACTGTAATAGCTGCTTGTGGGGAGGAGATAGTTCCTACCCAGAGAGAACATGCATATAAAGCTTTGTAGATCGTTCTTCAGACACCATTCACAATCCAGGTGAATTCATCAGACCTCAGAGCCTACATTCATATTTACTTGAGTGCGTTTGCACTAGTAGGTCCATTTGAGGAATTCCTGGGCTCTGTTCTTGATTTTAATCACACTGCCCCTTTCTCTGCTGTTTACTGGTCTCATTCTCTAACCATCTACAAATTTGGAAGGACCCTACTCAGGACCACAATCTACAAAAAATTGAGAGAGAAGAAACAATTTTTAAGATGCATTCCTGTTCTCAGCTACTTTTCCTCAAATACTTCTGTGGCTTAGTTTTCTCAGGTACTGTTGTCATCAGAGGACCAGTGTGCCATGCCCTGGCGTCAGTGACAGCAGCAGGAAATGGTGGTATTGTTACCACTGTACTGTCCTGCCAGCTGTCCTCTGCAGGAGGCATGGTGCTTGTCCTGACACTTTTTCTCATGGGGAAAAAAGCAGGAAGAGCTTCTGCCTCTTAGCTGGGGAACTGGCAGAATTTTTCCGAGTCTATGCATAGGTTGGTGTTTATGCCTCAAGATGTCAACGGGAATGTCTAGGAAACCCTGCCTCAATCACTGCTTGTAGCTTCATTGACTGCCTAGGCTTTTGTAGCCCATGAGAGGGACACTTTCCTGACTGTGGTACATCTTTCAACTCTTAAGTTCTGCTCAACTGTTGCTGATGTTATTGTTGTTGTTGCTGCTGTTGTTATTGTTATTGTTTCTTTCAAACACTTTCTATTTCAGAAACAGATTTGCCAGGTGATAAGTCCTATTTATTTTCTCATTGTATTGTAATGCAGAAAATTTTTCTGTCCTCCTTTTTGATTAAAAAAAAAGGTTGCCTCTTAACATAATAGAAAGATTTAGAAGTTTTTTGTTCAGACCAATAGAGAAGCCATCCTATTTTTCATATAAAGTTTTTGTAATTAGAGAATATGCTTTCTGATATCTGGCTTTTGATAGACACTGACTTCTTTTCAAGAGAGCTATTGATTAGCAATTATTAGCTTTTCACATGGTACGCTCTCCCCCTTTCCTGACTTGTCTTGCTCTGTTTTTTTTTAAGGCAGAATAAAAAGAAAAAGGAAGTCTGTAAGATATGTTCAGTAGTGCAATGTAGGACTTTGGTTACAGAGGGACATCTCTCCTCATTTAGTAAATTCTTTTCCTTGGCATTTCAATTATCATGAAGAAAATTTTTTTGTGGTGCTTAACCTTTAAACATTTTAATATGAGTTTTCAAAAGAGTCACACAGGGGCCAAAAGCAATGGCACAAAATAGCATTTAAACTGTCTCCCATCCTAGTATTGGATGGGAGAGAGTAAGAGAAAATTTACCTTTCTTTCTTTTGTTTTCCTTTTGTCTCTATGTCATTGTCTCTTTCCCCACTTCCCTCATGTCCTCCTCCCCCTCCTCTTTCTCCTGGAATATTCAGATGGGAAAGCAATACAGGATGTAGTCTGTCAGTGACACCCTGAGAAGACCACTCCTTTAGCATGCCAGGCTAATGATAGACTCATACTGACCAGTCCCACATTTCTGGTTTTGATTTTGTCCAGATGATGGAGAAAGATTTTTTCGTTTTCACTCTTTCATCTTTATTACAAGAATGAGTCCTTGTAATAAGGAGTGAAAGAGCAATGAAGTAAAGGGTTCTTGATCAGAAAGAGGAGCAGGAATTAACTTTGTTTGTATTGTACAGGTTGTCTGGAAGGTCCAGAGAATTTTAGGATGCCACACACACACCTATTGTCCACACCTCAAAAAGTGTTATTTGATATTAAATATGATTGCAGAAGATGCAGAACATAGTCTTTCTACAGAGAAAGACACAAGGCCAGAAGAATCACAAAAATGGCCTTGTTTTTGCTAAGCTGTGGAACTGTTTCAGAGGCTCCTAGATCCCACAAAACCTCTATATCTCAGTAACCTGTTGAATTGTGCACATCAAAGTTGCATTCCATATAATTATTTTTAAGAGGTTATATCACATTGTTTACAAAACATGAACCTGTGAGTGTGTGTTGGAAAGATGGCAAGTGTTTTCATATCTGCTTGCAGGATTTCAGTTGCTTTTTCTTCATTTCCTTATGGTCCACAGACTTTTACTAGTTCTAATTTAGCTCAATAAAAATGACACTTGCCCTTGCCTCCTTCTTCTGTCACTGTGGTATTTAAAAAATAGGAATGTAGAGTGAAAAATGTTGCATTTTCTTTTGATGTTGCATTCTCTTTTGACAACCTTACCAATACAAGGCACTGATTGATGAGGGACCAGGTGCTGTCAGAAACACTAAATATAACAACAGAACTCAAGATAAAAATACATAGTACTTCTGATAATGTTAAATTTTATTATTCTTAGCTGATAATCCTGATAATTGGAGGTAAAAGTGTAATTTTCCCAATTATATGTCTTTAACATTCAGGAGAAAAATGGTGATGAGAAAGCAAAGACTAAGTGAGATGGCATCTTGCATATACAAGTTGTTTTGAGTAATGCCTTATTTTGACCCACTTCTTTTACATTGTTTTACTCCTCTGTATCCTTCTCTCTTCTCTGGAAAGAGAGAAATGGGATGACAGATATTCAATTGGTGCTGTTTTTGTTATACTTCAAATTTTACTCATGAAAGTAAGTAAGACTGCAATAAATTGGTGATGAAGAAAGAAAACAGAGGATAATGATCAGATCAACTGCAACTAAATATTCAATATTGTTCATGCCAGCAATAATGTTGAAAACTGCTCACATCTCTAAAAGGTGAGATCCCCACCTTTTAAAAGGTATGTAGGCCAGTAGATATTGATAAAGTTCTATAGCAGCATTCTTTACTGTGAAGTGAGGATGCTTCCAGCATCCCAGGCCAGCCTGTCAGTAAGAAGACCCCAGGAGTGTTGTCTGAGGTATGGAGTGTGATCTGTGACAGAGGACAGCTACAGGTGTTAGCTTTTTAGTTCAAATATTAGCATCTCCTGTGGTTTGTTCTGTAGGAGCCTGATTCAGTACCTATGTTGGCTAAGAGAGCACCTGCCTGAAAAACAAAAGCCACTCTGGAGTTGTTGCAGACACACATCTTTTGTAGACTAGTTGCAAACTGTCATATATAAAATTACCAGTAGTGACACACTCTAGGTCAGTAATAAAGAACATGGATAAGAATGTAAAACTCTTCAAATAATCATCTAGTAGTGGCAACGAGGGTGGAGGAGATAACGAATTTTTCTTTTGCATTTCATTGTATGTGTGCAGAAGTCAGTAAATTGTTTGAATACAGCTTTTTCTAACCTAGCAAAAGAGATTTGGGCATTTCAAAGGGTTCTTGCTCGTGTAAATGAGAGGGTTTTTTAAAAATTATATATGTTTGTTGTACTTATGTCTGTCCAGCAATGTCATCTTGCGCCCTCTGTCTCAGCCACTGCAAAACTATGTATACATGCATACAATGGATATCTCAATATGTTCACACCAAAAAAGGCATTAACTGCACTATGCAGCTCAGTTCTGTAACAGACACTTGGTTATGCACAAGGTGCTTTGTTTCCATCAGGAGCTGAATTATCCCTACAGAAGCCTGGAGCTATATACTCAATTTCTACCTGACTAGAGAGAGGGGTAGGAAGATGAACAGCAACAGTGGGAAAGCAAACAGTTAAATGAGTTGTAAGAAAGTAATGATGAGAAGTGGTCATTAAACAGCTGCTGTCCCCTATAATCCTTGAAAAAACTGCCCCTGATTTATCATTTCACAGAGATCCTGCAGAACAGTAATTACTGAAAGTTCTTTTTTAATGAAGGTGAGAGCACATGGGAAAAATCCTGCTCATGCTATTCCCACTGCCCCTCTCCTAGTGGAAATGTATGGCTGTGAATTTGGATATGAATCTCAGAGAGCTAGGTAAAAAGAACAGTTGAAAACAGATGGCAGCAGTTACAACTGGCATATTCCCAGTTGGTGGCTTTAGCATTTAGAAATGAGCATCTGTTCTTCTTCCCTATTGCAAAGTGGTTTTAACTCAGAGGTGTTAAAAATATGTAAGTTGCTGTTTTATTCATTTTTGCTGTTTACTGACTTTCATGACATATTGAATAAAAAGTACAATGTTTACCTGTGTGGCAGGGGAATCAAAACAGAAATACAGGTCTCTGATGTAGAACCTGAGGTTATAAAGTATAAGGGGAGGGGGAGAGGAAATTGTGTTTGCTTATCCTAATACTGGAAAGAAGGAATTATTGAAAGCTGAAGCAGTAGGAACATGAAAGTCCAACCTTTATGACATATTTCTGATTCTCATTTTGAGTATCATCTTACTTTTTAAATAGCTATTAATAAACTCTCCATACTAAAGAGTACAGTACTTTGCCTAATTCTGTCAGTATTGTATCACATAAGAACATTGAAAATTCCAGTTCTGCTTTCAGAGAGGATAAATATTAGTTTGAGGTTGATTCTTTATTTATTAGACAGTGAATTTTACATATGTATCATTTACATACATATCATTAAAGTTAAGAAAGAAAAAAAACCCTAAAAACACTCAGTTAAGCACAGTTTACAGTATGTATAGTATCTAGCATCAGATAAGATCTTAAGGGGCAGACAACTCAAGAGGACTACAAGGATGTCTTGAGGTCATGAAAGGTGAAAATTAAAAAGTCCTAAGTTCAACTAGAACTTCATCTTGTTACCACAGTAAAAGAAAATAAATAATGTTTTTATTAATACATCATCAGCAAAAGTCCAGCCAAGGAATATCCCCATCCTTTGCTGGATGTGTGGGGAAACAGAGTAACAAAAGATGAGGAAAATGCTGAGGTACTTAACACCTTTGTCACCTGTCTTTGATAACAAAGCTAGTTTTTTGGGGGGTACCATAAAATGGAAGACAGGTATGGTGAGAAGCATGGAGTTCCCATAATCCATCAGGACACAGTCAGTGACCTGCTACACCACATAGACACAGAGGAGTTTATGAGGCCTTATAAGACCCACTCAAGAGTCCTGGGTGAACTGGCAGAAGTGCTTACTGTGCCTCTTTCAGTCATTAGCCACCAGCCTTGACTAACCAGGGTGGTCCCAGCCAGAGCTGGGCAAATGGGACACCTATCTGCAAGAAGGGAAAGGTCATGGAGTAGATCATGTTGGGTGACATCAGGTGGCACAAGCAAGGGATCAGGCACAGTTAACATGGATTTGGGAAAGGCAGGTGCTGCTTGACCAACCTGAGGTGAGCCTCTCACTGGATGAGGAAAAGGCTGTAGTTTGTTTCTACCTGGACTTCAGTTAAGCCTTTGACACCATTGCTCACAGAACTCTCCTGGAGAAACTGGCTCTCCATGCCTTGGACAGGTGCACTCCTTGCTGGGTTAAGAACTGTCTGAATGGCTGAACCCAGAGAGTGGTGGGGAATGGAGTTAAATTCAGTCAGTGGCCAGTCACTAATGGTGTTCCCCAGGCATCAGTATTGGGTCCAGTCTTGTTTAATATCTTTACTGATGATGTGGGCATGGGGATCAAGTGCACCCTGTCAGTTCACAGATGACACCAATCTGGGTGGGATCATGGTTCTGCTGGAGGTTAGGAAGGCTTTGCAGAGGGACCTGGATAGACTGAATTGATGAGCCAAGGCCAATTGTATGAGGTTCAACAAGGCCAAGTGCTGGATCCTGCCCTTGGGTCATAACAACCCCATAAAGGCTGAAGGCAGAGTGGCTGGAAAGCTGCCCAATGGAAATGGGCCTGGGTGTGCTGGTCAGCATGAGCCAAGAGTGTGCCAAGGTGGACCAGAAGGCCAATGGCATTCTGACCTGTATCAACAACAGTGTGGCCAGGAGGACTAGGGCAGGGATTGTCCCCTTTTACTCAGCACTGGTGAGGTCACACCTTGAGCTGTGTCCTGTTCTGGGCACCTCAGTTCAGGAAGGACATTGAGGTGCTGGAGCGAGTCCAGAGAAGGACAATGGAGCTGGTGAGGGTTCTGGAGAACAGTTCTGATGAGGAGTGGCTGAGGGAGCTGGGCATGTTTAACCTGGAGAAAAGGAGGCTCAGGGGAGACTCTAATACTCTCTACAACTCCCTGAAAGAAGGGTGTAGCCAGGTGGGGGTCAGTTTCTTTTTCCAAGTAGCAAGGCATAGAATGAGAGGAAATGGCCTTGACTTTTGCCAGGGGAATTTTAGGTTGGATATTAGAAAATATTTTTTCACTGAAAGGGCTCTCAGATATTGGAACAGGTTGCTTAGGAAAGTGGTTCATCACCCCCTGAAACTATTTAAAAGATGTAGATGTGGGGTTCAGAGACACGATTTAGTGGTGGTCTTTTCAGTGGGAGGTTAATGGTGGGGCTTGATCATTTTAAAGGTCTTTTCGATCTTTGTGAAATGCAAAAGCATTTACAAGCTAGATTTGTAAAACAACTCTGTGAATACATTTGACCATTTTGAGCTAGAAATGGCTATGACACATGACAACCTTAATTTGATGTGACTGTGCATAAAATCATGGCAATCATGCTTTTTAGCCTGAACTTGTGATATTAAGTCTGGATGAGACCCAGGGTCCATCTGGAGGGATCTGGCTGTGTGATTAAATCTTCAGGGCACAATTCTTTTAATACCTTTTGAGACATTAATGCCTGTACAGAGGTAGATGGAATTATTTTTGTGATGCTAGACTTTTTAAAATGAAGGATCACAACATACATACAGTGATAGACAGCTGCCTGAACAACTGTCTTATCTAAGCTGTGTAAGATTCTGTTCCAGTATGTGTTTACTCAACACACGTATTGAAGAGAGGGAAGAACTGAGTTGTTTTAAAATGTGGCGCTTTCAAAATGATATTCCGTTCTCTATTATTTTGAACCTTAATAAGGTTTTGTTTGACTTTTCCACTGTCTGGGCCACTCCAGCCTGGTTTGACTTGAAGTCAGATAATTGAAACAGGATCCTGATAAAATAAAAATTGTGTTAGTTGGTGGAATGGAATTAGAATTTGTGATTAGACCTGATGGCTACTGCTTGGGTTTAAGAGTTTTTGTCCCTTCTGTTTGTTTCCTTCCAGGCCCAGGGATCCTGTTTAGTCTTGAGCTGCTGCAGAGCAAGATGACATGAAAAGTACAGTTTTCTCTATTCTGATCAAACAAATATGTAAGTCATATGACATCCTTGGGAGAGTGAAGAATATCTCTTGTTCCTAGAGATGGTACTATTGGAATATGATATTTAGGTAACCACATCAGATTTCACACTACAGACTTTTCAGACTTTGATGGTTATATGAGAAAATTTGAAGAACAAGTTTTGACACAGGAGGTGTTTTACTGATTTTTTTTTTGTAAACCAGTGTGTTTGGTAATCCACCAATAGCATATCTGTTGCCTGTGTTCCCAGGAATTAGCGAATGGGCATATGCTAGAACTGGAAATGTAAAGAAATAAAGATAAACATGTCACTTTTTTTACTAGAAATTTCTGTTGAAGATTCTTGTTTCTTATCTATTCCTGGTTTCATTACTGGAAAATTGGTAATCTTCTCTGAGAAAAATGCAGCACATTGCACTGTCTTGTAATTTGAGTATGTCTTTTACAAATGAATTGATCCCTTGAGTTGCCTGGTAATAACTCTTTCAAAAAAACCCATATTTTTATTCTTTTAAGTGAAAGAAGCTCATTGTACTTTTGAATGGCATATTTTTTTGGTATCTTTCTCCATTCCTTCTATGAAAAAGATCTTCATAGAAATATGTAAATGTTGGGAAAGTGTTTAGTGAAGAGTGTTTACTGAGAAGTACACTGATTATGTAAATACAACTGCAAAGAGTTACTTTAATGGTTTGAGTGATTAGCATTCATCACAATAATAGGTACTGACGAAAGCCATCTATCAGCTTTGCAATATGATGTTTTGGTTCAACAACTGTGATTCTCTGCCTCAGTATTCTTGCAAAAGTAACACTGCACTTTTATGATCAAGCATTTAAAGGACCAAATCTACCTCAAACCACTCTTACATGGTCATGTTGACCTGCATGGACAGGTGTTGCTAGTTGTGAATGCCCTGTTAAAGACCTGGGGTTGCAGGTGCTTCCTTGCGGTATTTGACATTTAAAAGTATGAGCAAACCAGACATACAAAATCTAATTCAGTCTTTTAGTCTCAAAATTCTGTTATTTTGTGATGCATTTAGCACTCTGAACATAAAATTGAAGTGGAGAAAGGGGTAATCAGCAATATTCATTTAAAAATATGACTGTGTAGTGATTTATGTTCTACTATTCCATGGAAACCTGCCTTTCATTTTTGCTCCAGAATTCTAACTTTGATAACCTTTATTCTTCTTTGTCAAACACTTCTGTTGATTCAGAAGAACGTAAACTATTTCTTTGGTATGCATTGTGACAATTTCTCCTTGGAATGGGTTTTTATTATTTTTAGAAAATCTCTGAACCTCTAATGTATCATTGTCTATTTAGTTACACATTGTTCTTAATTAATAAATAGAATTGAATTAGTTGGCTAAAAGCAAACATTATTTTTGTTAATACAAATATTTTATGATTAAGTAAAATAGATGTAGTAATTTTCTTTCTTTTATGGATGTTTATCAGCAAGTTTATATCCATTCATTAAATTTTGCCAACAAACTAGTGTCCATTTATTTAATTTTGCTAGAAAAATAACTAGCATTAAACTGGTTCAATCATCTGAGTGCTAGAAAACTCAAGGTGGATCATTGATCTGAATTGTCCAGCTACCTTAACTGAAATGAAGAAATAAAAAGAAATTTCCAGTGGAAATTCTCCACCCTGTGATACTTATGTCCGTCACAGCTTTTATGCTTTATATCATAGGCAGTATAAAATTAATATTACAAGGTAAGGCTTATTACAGTCATACATATGAAGACTATAAGAAAACATTACTGTTAGCAGAAATTTAGTTCTGGACCTTTAGCCTGGAGTTCCACCTGATGGTAATATAGATCATTTTCGGTGTGTATTAATCATGACAATGGATGAAGACCATGCTTGTTGCATATCCATTTTGTAATCACAGAGATGTTCTATGTTATTAAATTCAGGTTATGAAGATCTTGGCTCTCATGCCTAGGCCAAACTATCAGCATAATAGGGTGAACTAGCTGCTTATGTTCAGCTCCGGCATTTTGTTTATCATAGTGATATAATCTTCATCATCATGATTTCTTGAACTATCTTTTCTCTCATACCACATGTAAACTCTATGACAGCCCCATTTCTCCACAAATTACAACAGACACTGAAGAACAAGCAAGACATAAAATGAAGACATAAAAATTACTATAATTAAAATATCATTACTGACTAATAATAATAAAGGGAACATTTCAAACCCAGAATTAAGTAGCTAAGCTATATATTTCAATGACTTTCTACAATATTGATATAAATCTTTGGGCAAGTTTCTGTTTGCTTTTGTATGAGTAAGTATATGAGACAGTGTTTATGTTTCCGTGTGTACATGAGCATTTTTATAGACCTAAGCAAACAATTTGAAATAAATTACTGTATAGAGCTAAGTCGATTTTTTGTGTTCATGTTCATGAATAAATTGTGCACATTTTTATCTGTCTGTTGATAGAGAAAATTCAAAACACTGCTTGGCAGGATTGTCTTTGTGATATTGTTTCAACCATTGACTGCAAACGCTAAAATCTTAAAATGAGATTGTTGATATGAATGTGCAAAGTGTATTTGATTTCTGTGGATATCTCAAGAAAGTCCTCATAATATTTGCATATGTTGGGCATTTGTGCTGGCAAAATCCATTTGGATTAGTAGGCAACAACAGAGGAAACATTAACTGTCAATACTGAATGGTTTTATGATAATCTTGTACTTGAGACTCTTTCAGATGAGTAAACTTGATTCCTTCTGCTTTTTTTCCCCACATGTGCAAGTTTGGTCACTGAAATCCCTGGCCAGTGCAACCCAATTAGAGTTCTAAATAGAATTAGGAAGCACCTGCTTTCCATTCATCACAGACTAGCAAATGGAATAAATATTCCAAGACTTACACACTTGTCTGTAGTTACAAATGCTACTGAATCAGTTTTGCCACTGACACAGTGACAGAGGTATCCAAAGCTTTGGTAGGATCCTCCTTCTTGATAAGGTTTTTTTATATCTCATGCTCATATATGGAGAGTACCATTTTAAGCAAGGTTAAAGCTAATCCAACATGGAATTAGTGGCTGATTTCTGAAGATCTACTTTTAAGATGAGAATATTTACTGATATTCTTTGAAAAAGATTGTAGAAGGAATATCAGGAGAAAACATGAAATAGTAAACAAGATCTGATGTACCAACTTCTCTCAAAGTCCCTGCTGCAGAAGCTTTGAACAGTTGCTCTGTTTTAGGATTGTCCTTCAAATTCCCAAATACAGATATATTAGGCTGACAGATTCACTTTTCCTAGTATGCCTAATTGCTTGCTTGCATTGTAATTGGGTGGACCCATTATGCAATTCCTGTGTAGACAGAGCATGTGAACTCAGCTCCAGTTCTGATTTAACCCCAGCCAACAATGCAGCACCACACAGTCCACCTACCCCTGGTGGGGAGGAGCATCAGAATAACCTCGTGGTTTTTCATGGACACTCTTTGACACAGAGTAAGCACTCTCAGCAACAGCAAAACTGTCAGTGTGCTATGAACATTATTCTCATACTGAATCTGAAA
Organism: Pardalotus punctatus; assembly: GCA_013400915.1. NCBI lineage: Eukaryota > Metazoa > Chordata > Aves > Passeriformes > Pardalotidae > Pardalotus > Pardalotus punctatus. The sequence goes on from VZTX01023046.1 coordinate 91,475, forward strand.
CACAGCACAGTACCTGCTACTGACAAGAAAATTAACTCTATCCCACCTCAAAACAGGAGGACATTTCCTTGAAGGAATGCGTGTGATTCCTGCAATTAATTTGAGACTTTATTTGAGTTTATGGAAAATACTTCTGTTTCCATTTTTTTTCTGCTCACCTTGGTTCAGTATCATTTACTGTCATGAGAGTACTCAAAGAGATCAAATTGTTGGGAATTTGGGGTGGCAGTTTTTTTTTGTTTTTTTTTTTTTTTTTTTAAGTATCCAATATTGACAGATTTTTCTCTGGAGAAATTGTAGTAGATCTTCTAAGATGTNAGAAATGGTAGTAGATCTGCTAAGATGTAGAGTGAGAGGCGTGCTTTTGAGTGTCTGAACATCAAGTTTATTTTTCTGTATCAGAATAATTACTTAGACCTTCTAATTCCATCATGCCTTGAAAAAACCAGTCCTTGGTGGGTTTTTTTATGGTTACCAATATGTGTTGGTATTACAGTGATACAAGTGGCCTGAAACCTGTGATGGTTTTTGACTGGAAGCCAAAGGAAAAAGCTTCTACTTCACCAGTGAAATCAAAATTTAGGTTGATAAATGTGAAATATGTGGTGATTAGGCTTTTCTGCATTTGTTATCTATTTGGTTGATCTATTTCCAAGGATAATTTGATAGGATTTGGGATGGAATTTTCCATTTTTCATTGTCTGGTCTTAATACAAACTTTTATTAGAGCTCATGTATTAAATATGGATGAAAGGAACTTAATGCAGTAAAGTTGATTCAGAGATTACATTATTTTATAGTTTCAAAAAAGGATCGATTAATAAGATGTCAGTATTACATGCTCTGCTATTTGCTCTGTGGTCAGATTAGATATCATCTGAAATTGGTTGGAGTAATTTTAGACAAATGGTTTTGCTCTTTTGAAGACCATTTATGGTACATGATAATGTTACACTGTGCAATGAATTCTGCAGGATGAATTTTTCTTCACCCAGTACTCTCCATAAATGGCACAAATCATGGCTGTGCTGCTGAGTGGTGCCCTTTCCTGCTCCCCTTTGCTCTCAGACAGCAATGATTTGTGCCATTCTTTCCATGGTTATGAATTGTCTCCTCTCTTTTTATAGTGGGCAGGCTCTGAGCAGAGGGGTCACCACAGTCAGCCTCTGCTCTCCTTGCTCACAGAAGGGAATAAACCATCTTGCTGGTCTTTGATGCACTTGTCTGGCACCTATCTTATGAGGAAAGAAGCCAGGTCTTGCAGTAGGGTTATCGTCTTCTGTGAAGGACGTGCCCAGGGATGTGCTGCGCCCAGGGATGGGTTGTAAGGGGCCAATTTTGTTTTCCAGCCCCAATGGCATTCTCCCACTGGGGCTTTGAGACATCCTATCTGTGCCACGAACCTGCTTTGAAGCCATACAGAAGACTTCATATCTTAGAGGGGGGCACTTATGAGTAGACCTCTTTTTCTTAGACCTTCTGATTAAATACCACACAAAAAGAACCCAAGCTGAACAAGATTTATTCCTTGGGGCTACTGGCACTATCTAGGCAACAAAAAAGAAAGCTCTGAATTGCATAGTAGAGATGCAATAAGCTTTGAAAGGGAATACAGAAACACAGATTACTCTGAGCTGGAAGAGACCCAGGAGGATCACAGAATCCAACTCTTAAGTGAATGGCCCATCCACGGAAGAAGTGTGGATGAAAGCAGAAAATCTTTGAGGGAGTGAACTTTGAGGTTTTCATGGCAGTAGTCACATGGGAGTAACAGATTTGATCCACTCTGACTAGAGCTAGTAATGAAAAAATGAGGGTGTCTCTGGCTTACTCAGACCTATCCCTCCTACATAGAAACCTTCACGTGGTGCAAGGTCACCCTTGTTTAAATGACTGCATTCATATGACCATGTCACTTTCTTCCATCCTCTAAGTTGTGTCAAATTAATTCCTGTTCTTAAGTGCCAAAATCAGAATTTGGCATTTAAATGGATGGTGGCCTGGCAGCTGGAGCATAGGTATTGGCTTATTGCAGCTACCCACATACTCCAGGAGTGGTTTCAGGTGTCCAGGCCACTGCTGAACTTGTATAAACCAAATCTCTGAAAGAATGAGGGTGGGGAGATTTTTGTGTCCTCTCTGACATATCTTTTAGAAATGTGTCCAGAAAGGCTTAGAGAAAACAAACAAATAAAAGGGTCTGAGTGACCTGCATTGTACAAGCTACCATTCTCCTTGCCTATCTGGTTTTCTTTATTTTCTTTCAGCAGTGTGACTAACCTCACCTCCTTGTGTTCAGCAGCTGAGCAAAATGCACACTGCTATATTCAGAAGCACCCACTCATTCCTTACAGCTTTTGTGACAAAGCTGTCCCTCCACATGTCCATGCTGGCCTCTGACCCTACACCTTTACTCAAGTAAACATGCCAGATGGCAGAAAAAAGTGGTTGAGTAAAGAACAATTCTCTGGAGGGCAAGAGTCATGAAATCTGTCTTCACAAACCAGACCTAAAAGCAACAATTTCAACAAATGCCTTAGAGCAGGTTCACAGCTACAGTTAAAGGGAGAAGGAGAAAAAAATGAACAAAAAATCCCCAAACCAAATCTCTCATTACATATTTTGTATTCTGTACCACCAGTTACATTAGTAGAAAAAACAAATAAATATAAGAATGATCATTAGGAAAGACAGACAGATGGAATGAGTTTTTAGGCAGAGAGGTGGAGGCGGGCTTGTATTTGGAAATGAGCATTAAAATCTGGTGCTTAAATATTGCAATGACCCCTGCAATATTTCCCACATTGCTCTCCCTCCCCTAGGGCACTGTCAAAAGACAAGGAGCGAAGTTGCTGCTGTTACTGCTGAGCCTGTAGTTCTTCTTTGCACAGAGGTAAAAAGTTCAAATGAGGGGACACCTATGTGGGGCCATTGCCTGCTACTAGTGATCATGTCACAGTCATGGGCACTGCAGAAAAAAATAATGTACAGCACAAGAGGAGCAAAGTTCAAGGAATGAGAGGCACCTCCAGTTAGCCTGTCTGACGTGGCAGGAGGAGGCCAGCACACTTTGTGGTGTAACATCCAGCTGCAGCCAACAGCCCTAGTGGGAGATATTACTTCTACCAACAGAAAAGGCTTCCTTTACATCCATTAGTTGTCATCCCAGCAACTTTGCTCTTGCTGCAGTGTGGTGGACAAGGTGGAATGGTGCTCAGTTTATTAAAATTTTCAATTTTATCCCGAGAGGGAAGCTGAGTTATCTCCCCAGACTCCTTCTTGTTGGCAGTTTTAGCTTCAAATCTCATGCGTTTATCACCGTTTGGATGGCCACTGCTGCATTCAGGCTTGGACATGGGGATATTCATTCCAGGGCCAAGAGGTGATTTGGTTACCTAGCTGTAGAAACAAGAGCCTTAAAATAAGTCTTGCTGTGGCATCCTACTTTTCAGAAATATTATGGACAGTCTGACCCACGAATGAATGTCAACACATGGTTTGAATGCAGCCTTTATAACAAGTTCTCTGAAAAAGTTTTTTTCTTGTCAGCTCCAAAGAACATGACAGTACACAGGTTAACAGCCACTGATATTTCTTTTGCTTTGCAGGCAAAGATGCAGGAGTGTGCAGAGAGGAACAACCTTCCCAGGGCCAAACCACAAGCCTTCCAGCTGCTCTTCTCCTAAATGCCTGTCGCAAAAAGCCCCAAGCAGGAAGAAGAAGGACAGGCATGCAGACTGCTCTCCACACAACTGGCCATAAGCTACTACCCCTGGATCATGCACAGCTAGCTTATCTTAGGCCCTCCCGCTGCAATTTTTCCGGATGCCTTGTTCAGCAATTTTAAACTGTCTCACTTCTACCAGCTATCTTTGTTCCAGAGGTAGCTATGAATGACAAGATCGGAGGACCTTGTCCTACAGCTTATCTATCTACCTACTTGCAGTTCATCTGTTTTCCCTGAAACAATGCCATTAAGCTCTCTTGATGATCTCGCCCACAAACACATTTTTTCAAAAAATAACTTCACTGGCAAGATAGAAAAAGTAAGCAAAAGACAGCCCACAGTAATGTCTTTAAACTTTCCATATGCACTAAACACACTCCATATGTTGGCATTTCCTTGGTTTAGCTCTGTTAAAAGAACATGGAAGTGCATTTGGAATGGTGGCTTTATTTCTTCTCCATTCTCTGTACATAAGGCCCCAAACAGCAGTCAGCCTCTTAATTGATCGCATAATGCAGCCTTCCTGCCTCTGAGCTTTTAAGATGCACTTGAGATATGCTTTCAAGTTTTCCTCACAATTAGAAAGGTTAGAAGCTTGCCCTTTTGAAAAAATCCCAAGAGCATCAGGTATCATGGGACTTGAAACAGAAATGTGACACTGCCAAAACTCTGGCACCCTGAGCCTCATCTGAGAACTCGAGCAGCATAGCCTGCTGGCATTAGGGGAGCTCTGACAGAGGAGCACTGGGGCCAAGTCACAGCCCTAACTCCAGGCTGAGGGCCAGGATTCATTAACCCTTCACAATAAGTCAGCCATGCCCTTTCTGGAGATGAACGTAAGTTACTGCAGTCAGACAACAGTGACCAGCCCTCACTGTGGTGTCTGACTTGAGAGAAACGAAAGGTAATGTGAGGAAATGATATTTTAGCAGCACATGGAAAAATGATGTTAAGAGAGCAGTCTTCCAGAAGAATTCTTTTACTGTGAAGGTTCAAAGTTTATGTCCTGCTGCTAATTTGCATCTACTCCTTCTCAGAAAGTCTTTTTAGTGCTGGATTTTTTTTATATCCTTTCTGTAAGTAAATGAAGATGTACACCACCATGCAACTTTTTGTTTCATTGGACATGAAACTTCACATTTAGCTTTTGCTGAACAGTATTTCTGGTTACCTGGCCACCAGCCAAAATCTATTATTAGGAATTTATTGCTCCATTAGCTACAACAGGACTAAGCATCAATGTACAAAGCACTCCAGTGCTGCATTTCCTCTTGAATTGTAAGTGGTTTGCTGATGAATCTCTATTTCCTTTTAGTTCTTGCATGGGCATGGAGAAGTGGAATTCAATAGAGGCTGGCTAGGGGGTCTGAGGAGTTTAAAAGGGTTACCTGAGTGGTGCAGGTTTGGCTGAGATGATGGAATTGCTCAGGCTCTCTGCAGAGGGGGGTGTCTTTAGGGGTCTGCTGATGGATGAACTGTATCTCTCCTAACAAGTTTTCAGGGCATCAATGCTGGCAGAACAGTATGTTGGTCTGTGCACAGAGATGTGCCTAGCAAAGATGATGAGAACTCAGTTCTCCAGGCGAGAGCTCTGGAATCACTGAGATGAACTTGTTTGGCAGAGCTGAAACATCTCTGAAACATCAGCTTTGCTCTGAGATGCTGTAAGGTGTGGGAGTGGGAGAGCGGAACAGCACTGAGGGATAGAGTGCTTGTGGGTAGCTAGATTTGAGGGGAGGACAGAGGATGTTGTGTTTGATTGATTGGGAGGATCAGTAATAAGATTTTCTTCAAATATGGCAATAAAAATGAAAATTGCTGTCCCAGCAATGATATTGTTATCCCTGGGCTAGAAACTATCATCCTCCTAGGAGAAGTGAATCTTGTAATGATATATGAAACCAAATACAGTTGGAAGTAAAAATCCTGATAAAAATAGAACTATCATGAGTATTTTACAATATTGCAGAAAACACTAATCAAGCTAAAACAAGGTGTTTGGAAACTCAAATGTTTCCCTTGTGGGAATACTGCCCAAACTATTCAGCCTTACAATCCTCATACCTAAAACTACCAATGAAATTCTCATAATATTATTAATAATTGATATGACATAATAGCTCTGAATCTTAAAACATCTGGATGAGATTGACACAAATGGCTCTGGCCACAGAATGCTCAATGCTGCTAGAGCCCAATGGTTGTTAGCTAAACAGAAACATCACTTCTGGGTATCCCAGTATTTCTAAGCAGCCAAATATAATGAATAAATCCATTTTCTACTGTATATTGAGCTATATTTGGATCAATTTTATTTGCAGAATTTGTGGCTTCAGTTCATTAATGTGGGTTTAGTGTCCATTTATGAACAATTAATAGAATCTTTGCACTTATAGATATTTTAATAACCAAATTTTGATAAAAATAGAGGTAAAATAATATCCATAAATGACCTATCTGCATTTTTTTCCTCCAATCAGTGTTTAAATAAATTCTGGTTCTTAAAACTTGGAAAGCAGTGTTTTAAATAATGGTACCCCACAGTTCTTAAAATAATCTGAAAATTGTAGGACAGATCTTGCAGGACTGGAAGCCACTGTTTGATCTGCACATATTATTAGCATGTGTTTTGTGTACTGTTCACTTATCATAAGGTTAATATCTTCGGTCTTTGACCTTCAAAAGCTCTAGATTGCTGTTTAATGTATGATGGCTCCACACTTGCAAGGTTTTGGTATCTCCCTGACACTGTTGGGTCGACAGCTGTAGTATGTTTAAAAATTGCTCTGTTCTTCCTTGTGTTTTGTATATTACCATACCACAGAAATTAAGAGCATGGCTAAGGGAATTTTCCTTCCTTGTTCTTATTGACCTCTTTGAAATATAGAGAGGGAAGAGGTGAGATCATAGACATGACCTTTAATACACTGCCAACAATACTGGTTGCTGGCAGCAGGCAGGAATTGCATAGTTCACCTGCCTTTTGTACACTAGTCATGTCCGAACAAAGTTGATACATTTTTTTGGTACTTTTCCAGCATAGCATCTTCAGACGTACAAAATTGATTAGTATAGCTCTGCATGGTGCACTGGTTTTGCTGTTTTGGAGGAAGAGAAGAGAGCAGCAAGCAATATGCTTCAGTTTTACTCACTGGGGACATCAGGGAACTGCAAATTGCTTGGGAAGAAACAGAAGATGAGGATTTCACATTTTGATGCTATCCCATGCTTGACTGCCTGTTTTTATTTCTGCAAATGCTTCTAATCTGTGCTTTACGTTTCCCATTTGACTTACTTTTGACACTATGACCTGCACAAATCATGACATCTAAAGTAAAAGAAAAAGCTGGAGTGTGTTTTAATGTTGTCTGAGTCCTGGTGAAAGATGGACCCACTGCTTGTTTTCAGGCTTTTTTTCCCAAACATGGAAGTCAGAGACTTAACCTGGGGAAATTATATTCTTTATTCCTCTCTTCATACAGTGTATAGTTTTGGTTTTTTTTTAATTTAGCTTTATATTACTAAAGTGCATTCTCATTTCATATTTCATTGAGTAGAGCACATTTTTTTCTATGTGCTTAATAGATCAGGTCCTGATGCAGGCACTGGTGCTCTTAAGGCACTACACGAATTAAGCGGTGATATTTAAATTACTGTTATATCACAACGACTTAGTTACAAGGACAAAAGTTTCTTCATTAATCTTGTTAAGGTTCTTCTGCTAAGGTTAATAGTGGACAACAAAGAATATGCAAGGAAATGGGAATCCCAGTGTGTCCCAGAAATGGGCATTTCCATGAAGAGGGTATTTTGTCTGTTTCTTCTCACTTCATTTTTGGTTGTTTGGGTTGCTAGTTGTCTTTTTTTGTTGTTGTTGTTTTTTGGAGTTTTTTTTGTTTTTGTTTTTGGTGCTGTTTTTATTTTTGTTGTTGTTTTTTGTTGGTTTTTTTTTTTTTTTTGTTTGTTAGGCTTTTTGGTTTGGTTTGTGTTTTTTTTCTT
>VZTX01023046.1:99217-134266 GCA_013400915.1 Pardalotus punctatus
GTTTTGTTTTGTTTTATTTTTGTTTTGTTTTTGTTTCGTTTTTGTTTCTGTTTGGTTTGGGGTTTTTTTGTATTTAATTGACAATATAACTTACCTTACAGATTCAAATGTGGACAGGGTGGTATAATGTAAATCCACACATAAATGATACAGAACTCACAGGGAAAAGCAGTTGGACAAAAGACTGTGGAGAGAACAAGAATAAAGTTACCAAAAGACAGGTATGTTAATCGCTAGCAGGATTTCAAGTCAATGGTACTTCAAAAATAACAGCATTCAAGGGTGATGACAAATACAGCAGTATGAGAATAGACATTTTTATCACTGTCTATTTACTATTTCTCCCAGGAACATGTACAGACAAACACAGATGAAGTCAATCATAGTGAGTAAGATATGTCCATTTTTTTGTGTGCCATAAGCTTTTTTCATAGATGGTTTGAGGCATGTTTTTTTCGCCATCTTTGTAAGAATGGTTATCAGGTCATTGGCACCCTTTTTGTGGTGGCAAAGAATATAGCTCTCAAGTATGTATTTTGGCTCACAACCTAAATTCATCAGAGACTCCTCAAATCACAATTTGCTCTATGTGCACAAAAGCACATAATCCTTTTTCAGTAGATGAACTAGAATGACTATTTGTTTAGGAGATATATCTACTGCTGAAGTCTTCATGTGTATTTTGTCATAGAATCAGAAAAATCTCCTTTGGAAAAGACCTTTAAAGGTGCTCTTGTTAATCTCTTTCTGCAAGACAGATCCAGGGCAGGATTCTGCAATGTCACTGATATAGATTGAAGATCCTCCAGACCCCCTAGTCCTGTACTTTAGTATCTCTTATCACTAAATGTTTTTCCTGATGCCAAGCTTCAATCATCCATTGCAGTCCAAGACTATACTTCATGTCTCTATAATAGAAGAGGGAAACGCCTTCCTCTTTTCTCTTACAGCTTTTTCTTGTGTATTTTCATTAAGAAATATATACCTCTTTTTTGCTTCTGTAAACCAAACATTTCTGTCTTCCATTGAGCCCTTGACTTAGAATAAAACAACAAAAAATAAACCATCACTGTGTCAACATCATTCTCATTCTGAATCCAAAACACAGCTTTGTAACAGGTACTGAGAAAAAAATTAACTCCACTTTAGGTGAAACCAGGACATGAAGGTCATAACAAACACCTATATTTTCTCATCTCTCTGTGAGGGATACTTTACAATAATAGAAAAGAAAATCTGTTTTCAACAAATGCACACTGGATGTTATTCATACCTTTGTTTCCCTCTAGTAGCTTTACTTGAAGTTAAGATAATGTTTGATTATTTTTTTCAAACATGTTTCAAGAATGCAAGTAGAACTGAAATTCCCTGGCTTTTCCCCCCCTCTTTTACCTATTAGTAATGATAGACATTTTACCTGCCCTTTTTCAATATCTTGAAATCTTGTCCTCTATGGGTTCTTAAAAATTACTAAATCACTAATAATCTGAAAATCTTTTCTTCATTGGGACCAGAAAATTTGTAAACACAATTTATTTAGACCTTGCCCAATATATTCTTCCTGTGTGTTGTTCCTTTATGCTTTGTCACTGTGTTGATGCTGATAGGAAAATTATGATAGCTAAACTATAAAATGAAGCTACTCTTTAAAGGCCACAAATAATGCCTTTAATGAAGTTATAAGAAAAATTCATCAAGTGAAAAACCAGCTACGCTGATCTTCTGATAATATTCTCAAAGTCTTCCAACTTGTTTATTTATTCATTAAAACCTCTCAGGATGTTTAGGTATTGGCTCAATGAGTAATGTGTCCTCTCATTAAGAATTCATCAAATCATATAATTATTAAGGCTGGAAAAGACCTTTCTGATCATCAAGTCCAACCATTAACCTAACATGCTACCACTAAACCCCATCGCCAAAATGCATACATTACCCCTTAAGCTTGCAATGATTTTTCTTACATCACTGATCCTCTGACTGTGATTTATATATATCTTAGTTAGGATATATATTATCTTTAATAAGAATAAAAGAAAATAGTGTGACTCTAATGTTTAATACCAGAATGCTTTTCATAGGTAATTCGATCCAAATGGTAGGTTGGCCATTTTTTTTTGTTTGTAAACAAAATGCTTGTAATTTTTTCTTGGTCTCTGGATTCCTATAGATAGATGGCTTATTCATTTTGGGGGCCTAAAGCAAAATTATTGTCAACAGCGAGTCATTTTAAGCTGGAATGATCACTCAAAAAAATGTAACAAACACATGCATAAGCCACAGTACATTTTTTTTCTTAGAATTTGGAAAGTTTACATTTTCTTCTTATTTTTGATTTCCTGTCCCCTTTAATTTATTCACTTTGAGAAGCAGAGAAGAATCTATGAATGATAAGGAGACAGTGCTGGATTTTCAACGCAGTGCTTTGTCAGAATTAATGAAGAAAATGGTCTTCATGTTATGCCTCAGAATAATTATGCTTGGTTATACAGAACTACTTTTCCAAAATATTCCTTCAAGGAATTTTCTTTACTTGCTTCTGGACATGCTTTTTTTTGCTTTGTTTTATGAATATCTGCTCTTGTGACACCCCACCTGGAGCACTGCACCCAGCTCTGGGGCACTCAACACAAGAAAGATGTGGACCTGTCGGGGCAAGTCAGGAGAAGAGCCACTAAGGTGATCCCAGGGCTGGAGCACCAGTCCAATGAAGATAATCTGAGAGTTGGGGCTGTTCAGCCTGGGGAAGAGGAGGTGCCAGGAAGGCCTTCCAGTACATAAAGAGGCCTTACTAGAAGGCTGAAGAGGGACTTTTCACGAGGGTATGTAGTCATAGGACAAGGGGAAATGGCCTTAAGCTGAAGAAGGGCAGATTTAGATTAGTTATTTGGAAGAAGTTCTTTACTGTGAGGGTGATGAGGCACTGCAACAGGTTGCCCAGAGAGGTTGTGGACTCCCTTTCCTGGAGCTGTTCAAGACAGCTGGATGGGGCTCTGAGCAACCTGGTCCAGTGACATATTTCTATATAAGGCAACTCGTTCTTTCTACCAGCTGAAAGTAAAATTATCCTTCATTAGGTGCAAAAGGGCGTCTCTGTACAAGAGAACGTATTAAATTCTACCTTGTGCTGTGATGAAGGCAGTGTAAATGGGTCTTTTTTTCTTCCCAGAAGAAGTTATTTAGTAGAACAAACTATATCTGTATGAGACGGCAAACCTTCACTCAAGCCTAGACCCTTTCCCTCTGGCTCACTGATTTTCAGCTTCTGCTGCACAAAAAGCAGCTCAGTTTTTCTCACTCATACTTCACAGGCAGACAGCAGAGGGTCTGCCAGCAAGCCCGCTCTTCAGAATGGGGGCCAGTGAGCCACAGGGAACCACTGACACTTTTCCACTGCAGAGGTGAGGGGGTGTCCCCTCTTCACTTTCCTTGTGTTACAGATGGCTGTGGGTGCACATTGTTCTTATCCCAGACCATAATCTTTACCTTTTATGCCTCCAAATCTCCTCTCCATCCTGCTGGGGGGGTGAAGGGGAAGTGAATGAGCTGTGCGTGTTTTAGAGTGTTCTGGTGGAAATACTAAATTGGGGAAAACCACTCCTAAACCACGAGAGCTGGATTCCATGATTCTTCATGGGTCACTTCCACCTCCAGGTATTCTATCATTATAAGATTGAAAAGAAATCCTGGTGTATATTAAGGAAGCTTCCCAATTATTGTAAGAAAATGTTGGTTTCCCCAGCAGAGGAATATGTTCTTTTGTTGGAAGAAAGCAAATAAATGTGACTTTTGTTTTCTTACTACTTGGAAAATGTTTGCCTAACTTGCCCTGAAATTAAAATGTTTTTTAAAAAAAGTTCCTTTAGCAGATCTTAAGCCTTTATGCTAGCCCAAATTAAATAAATGCCAGCGGCTGACATATACGTCTATAAACTCATTCCAATGCAAGTGTTTCTTGTAACAACACTGTATTTTAAGAATTTACTTTATTAACTTTGATTTATTGTAAATTAACAGAGTAACATTTCTTCTGTTACAAAATCACAGAAACTGAGAAGTTAATTCCTTTCCTTCCCATATTATTCCCTGTAAATAAGAAACAGGAAATAAAAGGTGCCTAGAGTCTGGGCAAGGGATAAAGAAGAGCAGATATTTTAATAATCCTGAAAAATTTTCAAATGGGAGTGGGAAGAAGAATTAAAAGGACAAAAGGTAGTTGCTTAGTAGAAAGGGCACTTTCCTTTTCTCTAATTTTTCCTAAAAATTCTTTTACTTTTTTCTATTCTCCTCCTGAAACTTTCCCGAGAACTAGCAAAAATTTTTATAAACTCAGTACGTGTTTTATTTGTAATACAACACAGTACAGCTCTACAGAGAGCCAGAATCCTCACTCTTAATTGCACTAGTAAATGCAAAACACAATTGTCAGGTAGAGTTGTTCACTTTCCTGTGGATCTTATGGAGCGTATTGGGCAAATTCTGCCCAGTAGATTTTTGTTTTTGTGGGATATTTTTCGTGATTCATTCTTTTATACAAATTCACTTTTAATTTTAACATTTTAATTTTTCTGCCTACTCAGAGGTCACCCATTTCACTGAAATAGTAATTATTTACTTTCCAGGCATAAGCAACAGAGAAATTTATATTATAACTTTTTTATATTTTTCTTTTTTCTACAAAATGTCTGTGATGTCATACTATTTCTTTTGTCTTGTTCATACTATTTCTTTTGCCTTGTTCATACTGTTATTTACTCAGTTTTCATTGAATTCCACAAGAAATTTATTTCATGGTAACTGTATGTCAAATTCTGTGAAAAAAAGGAATGACATACTGTCTTTAGTGGTAGTAATAAAGATTATTTTGTGTCTCTTTCCAAGATCTTTTTGAAATCACAGGGTTAAAAATTGGTAATGATTTACAGAGGTATTAGTAATATTCAACAATCTCTTGATAGCATGCCTACAACCATGTGTATCACATACACAGGAGAGTAAGTTGTCCGTCTATGCAAAACCATTTGCTTTTCCTTACCTCTCTTTCAATTCCTATCTGGTCAAGATCTATTAAAATCTCCCGATCACTGTTCTTTTTTTGTTTGTGGGATTTTTGAGGTTTGATTGTTTGTTTTCCAGAAGACATGAATGGTACTTAAAACCCATTTCCTTCACTAAGTTTGCTAGAAGATACATGCCCCGGCCACAAAAATTGGGATCCCTTTTTCCAGAGAGTTGGCCCTTAGGCAGCAGTGTGGCTGAGAAACAAGCAGTCTGGGACTATCCTGTCACTTCTTGCCACAGCCACACTAAATCACCAGATGATGCCTGTTAATTTTATAATTGATGTAAAGAATTCAGCTGTCACCCCAGACGTTGTTATGCTTATTACAAGGGCAGAGGGTTTAGTTTTAACTCACCTTGGTCATATTAAAGTTGGGTAAGTATACTCTCAATGACATCATCAAAATATTTCAGCAATGACATAGAATTCAATCTTAGAGTAGCTTGAATTAATAAGGCTTGTAATTGGAAAAAATTTGGCTTAGAGTTTACTTAATTGGGTTATTTTTAGTTTAAAAAAATCAATAAAAATATTATTAATTTTCAAGCAAATCTGAGTCATGCATGTGTTCTTTTGCAGCCTAGCACTGCATAATGCTACTGAGTCTTCATATGAAGAAATTTGAAAAATATCAAATTAAGTAACTTCACCTTATTGTTTTCACTAGATTAGGAAGGGCTTTTGCATTGTAAAGCAAATGTTTGTAATGGAACATGGTGAATGGGCTGAGTGCACACAGTAAATATTAGTGTACAAGCCACCTTAAACCATTGCTTTCTGTGGTCTGCAGGGATTGTCAAAGCGAGCACACAACAAAAACGTGACATAGGTGCCTTGCTATGCTTTATGCAATGACATTTACCAATACTGCAGAATCAGGCAATGTCCTTTCTAGCAATGTTAAAATAAGAGAACCAGAGACTGAGAATTCAAATGGCAAACAGCCAGTCTTCCAAATTATGTGTTTTATGTTGATTATTTACATAAGATATTGTAGCGGTCACTCTTCTGAGTCTATAACTGTATATCTTGGGAAACAGATTATCCTAGGTCTGCCTACTCCAGGGCTATGACATCTTTTCCTGCAGCACATCGTGTTATGGGCTGCTATCATAGACAAAGTTTGAGCCCCAAAGGACAGGTCTTGTGTGAAATTGAAGTTTTGTGAGGATGTGCATAAAATTAAAAGGTAGTTTCTGAAATGACAAATATTACTGCAAGTATTCCTCTGTAGAATATTTCTTATGTGAAATGTAATAACAATGTTTGTGCCTAATGACTTTGAGTATACACATATTTTCTTTTTCCCCACAATGAAAGCAACAGTTTGCTTCTACCTTTTGTCCTGGTGCCAGTTTTTACAGTGCTACTCATTTAGTGGTTGAATGCCCAGCCTATGTCAATTGTTTCCATTGAATTTTATGCAGATTTAAAAACAAATCCAAACTCTTCAGGTTTGTTTTCTCATAAATTGATAGAAAATGCACATCTGTCCATATAATTGGGAGTTGTTATTAAACATTAGAAAAGTTCTTACATATAAAACTTAAGAAATGCTTTTAAAAGTCTCTGTAATGTGTTTTTTGATTACCAGAGATTAATTGATACTAGTACTGGCTTCTTGTAGATAACTATACTATATCGGCATTTATTGCTTAACTTCATTTGCTGACTTTCCACAGGAAACAACAAAATAGTGGTCTTGACCACACATCAGTTTCAGTAACTAGTGTGCGTAAAGAGCCGTGTGTGTATGTGTTTATGGGCATACATATATATGCTTTGCAGTTTGTATGTCTGTCTGCATGCATACATACAGATACATATGAAGTCCATGTATCATTCTTGTTGTTGATGACTGCTGGTGTCTCTAAGTGACCTGATTTTTGCAGAGAGGTTTTCACACCACTCAGTAGTCTCTGAAGAGTTGACTGTACAGGGTAAGTCAGATTAGGTGAAAAATTCTATGGGTAAGCCTGGGAATTTTGGAAACACGTGTTCAGAAAAGATATATATACCAATTTATTTATTTTCTTCTACCTTTTATACATGAAGGTATCCTGCTTTTGAAGACAATATATTTCTATCTTATATTTCTTCAAGCTTTCTTATTTGATTGACACAATTTCAGGGACATCAGTTCAAGGCAGTCTCTGTCAGAAACAGACACTTCTTTCAAACAGTACCTACCTATTGTTCATTCTGAGTGAAAAGTAAAAATGCCAGCATGAAATAGAGAACATTCTTTGCTCAGTGCAGCAGAATTAGAATAATAGAATCATTAAGGCTCCAAAAGACCTTTGAGATGATTCAGTTCCACCATTACTGTAGCACCACCATGTTCACAATTAAACCTTGTCACCAAGTGCTACATTCACACTCCTTTTGAACACTTCCAGGGATGGTGATTTCACCACTTCCCTGGGCAGCTGATTCCAATACTTGACCACAATTTCAGTGAAAAATGTTTTCCTAATATCCAACCTAAAACTCCTCTGGCACAACTTGAGGCCATTTCCTATCCTCCTGTCACTTGTTACTTGGGAGAAGAGACTGACCACACTTCACTAAAATGTCCTTTCAGGTAGTTGTAGAGAGTAATAAGGTTCCTCCACAACTTTCTTTTCTCGAAGCTAAACACTCCCAGTTCCCTCAGTGTCAAGGTCCAGTAATTAAAATTATTTAGAAATTCCTCTGCCTGAATTAAGGTACAAAGGAAACCATATGCCAGTGACAACAATATGGATTTTATTTGATAGTAAATATGAGAGAGAAAGAGTAAAAAAGAGAGACTGGGAAAAAAGTAGGAAAAGAGGTGGGGGAGTGTGGGACAGAGAGTGACAGAGACAGAATAAAAGGCATATCAATGCTCTGTGGATCCCACTAACATCCTGATGATCCTCTCCAGTTGGTTGTCCTGGTTGTGATGGTCCCCTTGAAAGCATAGAATCCCATGGGTTGATACATGCTCAGGCCAGGTGACAATGTCCAGGAGTGTCCCCCTGGGGAGGGGGCAGCCTCTTGGAGCAGACTCTGGATCTGTTGCGTCACTTGCCATCCTGTGGTGCAAGGCCTCTGGGGAGCACTTCGGGGATCTCTGATGGATTATGACTCCCCTCAGCTGCCTCTCACATGAATGTCCCATGGATGTGTCCTGTGGGCTTGGGGACTCCACAGCTGGGCCAGTTTGTGTAAGGGAGGATGGGTGTCCAGTGTCTCTGACCAGAGGTCACANTGTCCAGTGTCTCTGGCCAGAGGTCACACCCAAAACCCCCTCCCCTCGACCTCCATTTTGGGGGGGGGGCCTGTGTAAACCTGGCTTCTGTGGGCTGTGTTGTCCCCCACCCCAAATCCAGCCAGAGGTGACTCTCAGTGCAGTTGCTGGGTTTTGTCTCTCTTGTGGATGCATTTCTTTCCCTCAGCCTTGTTTGTTTCTCCCAAGGCCTGAGGTGATTAAACAGTAGTATTTCATCTCAGCAGCTTAATTTATAGTCCAAGGTCACAGTCAGGGACTTCAGGGAGGCTTCTTTGGTTGTAGTTTCTTTATAGAGTTTTGCTATTATAAGTAAAACTTTATATCAGTGTTTGAGGCATGAGCTATTTCAGTCTTTGACATTCAGCCAATCCCCATAAGTCTTGTTCTCCAGACCCTTCCTCAGCTTCATTGTCCTTCTCTGGACTCACTCCAGCACCTCAATGTCTTTCCTGTAGTGAGGAGCCCAGAAATGGACACAGAACTTGATGTGAGGCCTCATCAGAACTGAGGACAGGGCAGACCACAGAATCTCAGTTCTGCTGGTCACACCATTTCTGATACCAACCAGGATGCCATTGGCCATCTTGGCCACCTGGGCACACATTGACTCTTGTTCAGCTGGATGTCGATCAGCACTTGGCCACTTGGTGTTTTTCCATTTGGCCACTTTCCAGCCACTGCCCCCAGCCCGCAGCATTGCATGAAATTTTTGTCACCCAAGGGCAGGACCAAATACTTGGTCTTTTTGCACCTCTTATAATTGGCCTTGGCCCATCAATCCAGCCTATCCAAACCCCTCTGCAGAGCCTTACTTCTCTCCAGCAGACAATTTCCTAGTGTATTATGTGGTCTTAATTCCACTCTCCATCTCTTTCTTCCAGCTCAAGGTGCTGGGTACCCCAAGAACAACTGGTCTTACTATTAAAGACTGGGGCAAAGAAGGCATTTAAGTACCTCAGCCTCTTCCACATCCTTTGCCGCTATGATTCTGTCTACATCCAATAAAGGACGGACATTTTCCTTGGACCACTTGTTGTTGATGTATTTGTAAAAANAACCCCTCTGCAGAGCCTTACTTCTCTCCAGCAGACAATTTCCTAGTGTATTATGTGGTCTTAATTCCACTCTCCATCTCTTTCTTCCAGCTCAAGGTGCTGGGTACCCCAAGAACAACTGGTCTTACTATTAAAGACTGGGGCAAAGAAGGCATTTAAGTACCTCAGCCTCTTCCACATCCTTTGCCGCTATGATTCTGTCTACATCCAATAAAGGACGGACATTTTCCTTGGACCACTTGTTGTTGATGTATTTGTAAAAACAGTTTTCGTTGCCTTTTACAATAGTTGCCAGATGAAGTTTGGGCTCTGACCTTTCTAACTTTGTCCCTGTATAACCTCACAACGTCTTTGTATCATTTTGATATGCCTGCCCCTCCTTCCAAAGGAGATACACATTTTCTGCTTGAGTTCCAGCTAAAACTCTCTCTGTGTGTCCAGGCCAGTCTTCTTCCCTTCTGTCTCATCTTTTGGCACATGGGGCCAGCCTGCTTCTGTATCTTTAAGATTTCCTTCTTAAAACATTTCCAAAATTCCTGTGATCTGTTGCATTTCAGAACTGCCTTTCAGTCTCCCAAGCAGACAAAAGTCTGCCCTCTGGATGTCCAAGGTGGCAGTTTTGATGACCTTACTTTACTGAGAGCCAGAAACTCCATCATTTCATACTCTCTGAGCACAAGATGACCTCATTGCCTCACCCACCAGTCCTTCTCATATCATAAGAAAAATGTCCAGTAAGTGCCTCCCCTACATGAGTCACTCACCCGCTGTGTTAGAAGGTTCTTTGCCACACGGTCCAGGAACCTTCTATACTGCTTCCTTTCCATTGTGTTGTGTTTCCAGCAGACACCTGATAAAGTTGAAGTCCCCCATGAAAACAAGGGCTAGTCATAGTAGTTTACAGAATATTTTTTGGGCCTCTTCATCCCAATTGGCTGGTCTACAACAGAACCCCACCAGGATGTTTGTTTTGTTGGCCCTCTCCTGATTCTTATCCACAAACCGTCAGTCGTATCACTATCACCGTTAATCTCTAGACAGTCGAAATATTGCCTATAGTACAGAACTACTCTTCTGCCTCTCTTTCCCTTCTGAACAGGTTATAGACATCCATTGCAGCACTCCAGTTGTGTGACTCATCCCACCAAGACTGTCATGACAACCATGTCACAGTTTTTCAGTTGCACCACATCTTCCAGTTCCCTCTCTTTGTTGCCCATGCTGCACTTATCAATGTAGATGAACTTAATTGGAGTATTGATTCCACTGTCTTTTCACTGGGAAAACTCTGATTCCTACATGACCATTCTCAGGTGTTACCACAGTTTCCAGCACATCATTTACCCTTGTTTTCTTGCTGACATAGGGATCTCCACCCCTACTCCTACCGAGACAGCAGACTGAAGGACCTCACCAACACACTGTTTCTCAAAGAGTGAAATGCTACCTACCCCTATTCTTATCACCAGTGATCCTTATTTTATCCTCCTCCCCCTTGAATTCTAGCTTAAAGCTCTCTCCTTGAACCCTACAACCTCCTGAGCAAGGATTCTTTTCCCTCTTTGAGACAAGTGTACCCCATCTGTTGCCAACAGGCTTGGTGTTGTGAAAGCAACCCATGATCAAAACCTCTCAAATTCTGCTGGTGACACCAAGCTCAGAGTCACGTATGAATCTATTCAATTTTCTTTGTTCCAACCTTGCCATTCACTGTAACTGGCAGAATAGAGAATAAGACCCCTTGTGCTCCAAATCCCTCAGCCAGTCATCCTTAGGCCTTGAGATGCCCCTTGATGCTTCACAGACTTCCTGTTAGAACTTCATTGCCCATCTGAAGAAACAGTAATGGTTAATAATCAGAGGGCCATACCAGCCTGGAGACATTGGTAACATCTTTGTGTCTTTGTTGCCCTTCCATCTTCCTTGCTGACCTGCCCCTTAAATCCCCTTCTTCAGCCTGATGGTGAAGATGGTAAGGGATTTTTCCTGTCTGGTGATGCAACTGGCCGATGCCTTTTCCTCAGGGATGGTAGGGAATGGCTCCACCAGTCATTCTTCTGTTCTGAGTCCCTGATAGCTCTTAACCTTTCTCCCTCTGCTGTTAGCTCTGCCACTAGGCTGAGCAGATCATCCACCTGATCACACCTCACACAGATGTTTTTTCCATTGCCTTCCAATACCAGTGCCAAGCTCCGGCACTCCCTGCAGCCTGACACTTGGGCAGCTGCATGGTTTCATCAGAGCTCTGGCTGTATCACCACATCCATGCTGGTAATAGCATCCAGCCAAGTGGATACCAGCATTGAGTTCCTTCCAAAGCGGGGCTGATCAGTGACTTCCATATAGCTCTACTAAGAATGCTTCCCCCACTAAGAACCCACAGACTAGAAGAAATCAGAGACTGTAAACCCCATTTTAAAACAAGTCTCCTTTTGTACTGTTCCACAGTTATATGTGTGGTAGTCACTGATTCCCATTGTAGATATCTCGTCTTTTTTCAAATAAATTATACTACCACAAGAAAGGCTGTAGGTCAACAGGGTATGTACAGGGAAGGCTTGTAAGTCTTCACTACTTTTCTTTCTCTTTAATGCTCCAATACAGCAAATGCTCAATACAGTCAAACATGTCAATAAAATCTAGCTGAAGTACTGAGAATTGTTCTTTTTTCTCCAGCAGTCAAAACACTGTCAATACTGATGTGAGATGACATCAAAATATGTTGGAAAGGCTTGTGAGTACCAATCTCTTCAGACAGGGGGCCTCTTTAAAAAGGAGTTTCTATCAAAAATCCAATTTGAACTCTTCCTTTTGCTTTGAATTATACAGAAGAAATCTTTGAAGAACATGACCTGCTTTACATCATTCAAAAGCATAATACAAGTGAAAATTTTTCTTTTCATCTGACCCTATGGGAGATGTTGTACATCTTCAGCGCAGGTGACCTGGTACTGATACAGGAGATGACACATAAATGGAGTGACATCATTCACAACTGGTGATTAAATACTTCCTAGGGACTCACAAAATAGCTCTGCAGAAAGCAGAAACTAGGTGAAAATTGGAGTCTTCATACTCCCCTGTTCTGAGTTCATTTTTTCCCTAAACTTGGTATTCCTGCATCTAGTCTTTTTACAGTAGATTAAATATTAACTGTGCCATTTGTTGTTACTTCATATGATTTAAAAGATTGATTTATGTCTAAACAAGTGAAGTCATGTTATATGTCAGAAGAATATGATTTACATCTTACATTTTTAGAGACCTTTCGTTCTAGGACACTTTATATTGACACTTTGGGGATATTAACCTAGTACACCCATGTGTTGTATTTTTATGATAACCTGGTTATCATAACCAGGTAACCTGGGAGCAGAGGAAAGCAAGGACAGTGACAGATAGGGATAGCAGAAGTCCTGACCCTTGGACACTGTTTCTGGTCATGAGATTCTCACACTTCATGGTTTCCTGTGGACAGCAAAGTCATGTTTCATCCATGACGTGAAAACAGCATTAATTGTAGACTCCCTGAGAGAAAATGTTGTAACTTAACATAACTGACAGGAAAATAGATATCCTTATAAAAAGAAAATAGGTACAGCTGTGGTTAACAATTCTGCATTTTGAACTTTACAAAGTAAAGACCGGCATTGTTTTTTGGTTTATTCTTATCTGCAGATAGTTGTGATGTGCAGTGGAAGCATGCAGTAACAAAGAAAGTGGCAGATTGTTATTTTCCTATTAATTAAAGTTTCTCTATATTTAAGATTGCTTATTTGAGGTATGATAAATTCCACCTGAACATGAGAGAAAAGTTAATCTCTCCACAGGAATCTTTAGTATACCAAACTTTTGCTTCCAGAATAAAGCATAATAAATTCCAAGTTCTTTGAGTACTACCTGTTTGCATTAACATTTTCTGTGTTGTATTTTAAGTTATAGATTTCCTGTCAGCAGTTCTTTATATTTGTGGTGTGTAATAGGTTGAACTGTATGTAGAATACAGTGCCCGGTGCTCTCTGTGATGACTTGCTGAATATTTTTAGACCACACACACACGCACATGCACGTCAAAAGTATACTTTTCCCTCTAATTACAGCTCAATAGTGCAACTTTGAAGGAATAACTGCCTTGCTTAGGGAGTTGGCACAATAATATCAAGAAAAAAATGAACACCTCTCAATATGGTTTGACACACTCCATGAAGGAAGTGGGGTGTGTGAGGTTTATTTACTTATTAAAGAAATGTGACATCTAAAGAAATATGACAGCATATTTCTCTGTCACTCAGCTGAGATCTCAGATCTCCTTTTGGAGGAGGATGGAGAGGCAGAGTATAAAGCAGACAGAGTTCTGTATTTCTACGAAAATGAGGAATGGCAGAGTGATTGTTTCCATGACCACTGCCCACCTCTCTGCAGTCATTCTGCCAGAAGTCTTGCATGAAAATATCAAACCTCTTGGGATGCCCTTCTCTAGTCTTCATCTTGTGCCTCTATGAACACTAATTCATTATGATGTTCCATTATCGGTTTCTGAGTTTTTGGTGGCTTTGGTGGGCACATATATTTGCCTTTCTCATCTAGTCAGCAGAAGATACAAGATAACTTACACCTTCATTCTATAGATCTATCCACACATGATAATTACAGATCAAAGTATCTTTTCTAGTTATATGGGGCTTTAAATACACATGAAATTAGAGAAACCCTGAACTCTAAAAGGTGCTGTAAAACATTGATTGTGGGATTTGAACACCTATGGAAATACCTGAGATTCAAACTCAGTTTTGCATATGTATTTTCTAGGTAAATAGCATTTGATTTGCTTTTCTTAGTTAATTTTAATTGATTTTATTATCTTATACTCCTATACTTAAATTTTTGGAATTTAGAAAACAAAACACTACCTTTAGCATAATAATGAAATTCTGACATGTGGGGGGTGTTTAGGCAACAATCAAATTTTTTTGGGGGAAAGCTATACTGTCCTCAGTAGAATGAATAGAGTCTGCCCATCAAGCAAGGTTATCAATAGCACAAGAGGGGTTTTATAATCCAAAATTTGTTTCTCAGCACTTCTCTCCTACAGAGTGTCTAACATGGATGCAGGACTTTAGGCTTCTACGTACAACATACAGAGGTATGTAGATATCCTGGAGCTTGTGAATACTTCCATTTGGTTCAGCAGGTCCATTCAGATGCTTGCTGTTGAGTGTCTGGTCAAGTGCACCTGGAAACTAAATCCTAGCCTGAGCCAGGGTATATATCTGGGTGTTTCTCTAACTCAGGCAGAGATTTAAACAGAAATAGGCTTACCATCATTTTCTTTTCTTCTTTCAAGGGGTAGAAAAATACTGATTTAATTTTCCATTGAAAAATAAAAATCTAATTTTTTATGGAGTAACATTACAGAAGCTCAAAACTTTGCTTGGTTCTTCTTTTTTTCTTCCCCCAAGATTGTGAAATGAACAGTTTTTATTAATTATTGATTTTTTTCCAATTAACTGTTTTTTCCTCTCCTTCCTATTGAGTATCAGTGTCCCTTGCAGTTTTGTGAGATCATGACTCTGTTTCATGTATTAGGCACCAGGTAGTAAATTGGAAGCTTCTGAGATAGAATGGGTTTAATTAAGAAATCTTTTACAGATAATGCTAAAGCTGACATTACCTTTCTATCTAGCAGAATTCACACAGGCCTCTCATTGTCTTTTCCAAAATTATCCTTGTACAATCCATGCTGCTAAGTCAAAGCTCCATACTAGTCCTTACAGATTCAACTCTGGATCACTGCAGTGCATAGACAGCATTTACTTTAAATTAAGTAATTCATGAGCATGACAAATTTCTATTTTCAATTTCTTTCATAAGTTGTTATGGCTATGCATTGTAATTTGCTAAACCTAAAAGAAGGTAAACTCTGCAGTGGTAAGGGAAACAAAGCACTATATTATACCAGAAAACTTGCCTTTGGAGTACTTTGCAGCCCCTTTACATTTTATATGAAATATTTTGTACTGTTTGGTTGGTTTTTTCGAGTTAACACCTAAGCATGTGGACATAGAATTGTACCTGATTTCTGGAAATTAAATGAAACTGAAAAGCACCTAGATAGTGTGAACTGTAATAACAGATCATTTCATAAGGATAGCACTTTGTTCTTTCTTGTAATTTTGCAAAATTTTAAAAGCTGTTTTACATTTGTTTTAAGGTAGTGTGAAGAAGTAGTTTACACAAAGGAAAATCCTGAAACTGCAGGTTCGTGCAGGACCGAACTTGAACTGGTGAATGTGTGACGTTACAGTACCTGATTTTCACTCTTATGCAGCAGGAAATTTCATAGCTCTTAAGTACCAATATTTTCACGTGGAACTAATAACATATATGAAAAATACTGACAGTGTATACATTAAAGATATTCACAATGAGCAGGCTTTATACATTATTCGTAAGAGTCTTAAGTTGGTAATAGAATTACCCCCAGGATGAATTTAGACCAAACTATTTTTCCTGATGCACTACGCATAATAATTTGTATTTCTTGGCAGACACTCATCTTTGCATGCAAACAACTTCTTATAAATTTCTTTCCTTTGGGGGGGTAGTGGGGGGATGATTTTTTTCATACCTAATGTCAACAAGGACACTGTCCTTGTTTTACATAATATTGTCATAGATCAAATTTTGTTGACTTCTTGCTAACCTCTATAATACTTACAGAGGTCTGCATTCCTATTGCCTACTGTTAAACATTTTTAAGTGGCTGGCTGAAAAATTGGAAAAATTTTCCATAAACCTCTTCTCTTAATTTCTTTTCTGAATGTCTAATTTTAAGAAATTTTTCTTTACAGATGAAAAATTGTCTAGTTTATTCAACATACAACCCTTTTAGTTAGCAAATGGTAGGATGTTCTATATTCCTGATAGGGCCATAGCAGACACAAGAAATTCAAGAACTATCCATGGTGGGCTTTATTCTAGTTTACAATTTCTCTGTAGTCTATTCTCCTGAGATCAGGAATGTTAGATCCTTCTTAAGTAAGACTGCAATGTTTCCTTTCCAAAAATTCCCGTGTGAGTGGATGTGAAACGCATGAAGTGAGAAGCTTTTGTGCCAACAGAACATGATTCAGAATGTTAGACCTTTCTAGATGTATGATGTCTAAAGCTAATTGGCCTAAGGAACTTGCACTCAGGATATATGGATCATTCCCTCCATTTAGGGGCTAGGGAAAAGACCAGAAAATGAGCCAAATTTATCTCTCCATAACAATATTGACACAAAATATTATTGTCTTAGTTGTGTTGAAAAGTATAAACAGAAGATAATTTAGCGTGTGCAATTTCCCCTTTGGGCCAGTGGTGTCAGGCTGCCTTATTCTGATATTTCTAGACATGATGGTGACATGTATTAAAAGAGAATTATTGTTCTTTCTAAAAAAAAAGCTAAATTTTCATAATGTGTGAGGTGATTCATTGATTTGAGCTTATTTTAGATCAGAAGTGGTCAAGGGAACCCTTTCTATTCCATATCTTACAATATGTACAGCACAGATAATACAATGAGAGTTCATACTACTTTGCTGGGAATCCTCTGAAGTATTTCAGTTATTGTGAGACTACACCAATTATTGGCCCTTGGGTGGAAGGGAACTACAGTCTCAGAGATGGATCAAAGCTATGATCAACAGTGACATTTCTTGTCTGCTGAATAGAGAGGACATGTTTCAAAAAATATATGACACAGTGCTCCTACAGTAGGAAATATAGCAAACATGCATGCTGAAAGCTACTTTTAAAAATGGCAGTGTGAGATAAATAGGATGGTGATTCAACACTTAATCATTTAGTGTAATTTTCCCACTCATTTCACTAAGTACTTTATTTATTTTGAGCCTACTTGGCTTTGCCAAAAAGTTGTTTTTCTTAATTTGTCTGTCATTAGTTTCAACTCACTATAAATTGTCTTTAAATTCACTTTAAACAGAATCAACTCTATTTTAAAGCATAAACATGGAATTGCCTATTGTATTCTATGTACACAAATTCATTACAAATTAAACATTAATCAAATACTTTGGCTAGGAAATGAGTTGTGGGTTTTTTTCCCCAGTCAGTTTGGCACCTGTTTTTAGACATATGCACATATAGATAATGCTATGTATTGACAAAATGTAGGTGCCATCAGAGATCAAGGAATAGAAAGTATTCTTTTTCTTGTAGGACTTTTTTCTTTTAAAAACTTGTGTCCCTTTGAAAATCCTGCTGGAACCATTGAAGCTAGGGCATGTAAAAGGGTGACTTGTTATCAAGAAAGAATTCAGGGAAGCAGCTGACTGAATAGACTTTAGCTTTTTTGGTGCAATCCTCACACTTAACATCTTATTAAACTGGTAAAGAACTTTACATTTGAAAACAAATGTGGGGATGTGGTTTTGAGGCCCTTTGCCTTGTTGCTATTGCAAATTGCAAGTGTTGAAAAATATTTTCCTCTGATTTGAAAACTAATCCAACATGCTAGCACTGAGTGGTTAGGAAAAAAGTAACACCCTAGCATAGGACAGAATAGGTTATCAGAACTGCCCTTCTATCAACAAAAAAAAGTTTACATAGATAGGTTGCCATCCCAAATCCTTTGCTTGCAGATTTTATTTCACCTCTGTCAACTAAGAAAGCCTTCACAGACAAAAGTGATACTTCATGTTTCCATAAAAAATGCGTTTGCTCTTCATATCAAAGCCTAAGCAAAGTGGGAGACGAGCTGATACAGTGCCAATGTTTTGTTGATTAAATTTCTTGTTCATCATTAGTTTTTAGGGTTTAAGAAATAACACCATTGTTCCATATTTCTCTGAAAAAGTCCTGCCATAATGCAGACTTCACTGGTGTACAGCTCTATTTATACACTGGAAATTAAGCCAAATATCTTGTTTCTAATTCATTGAGTTAGAGGGAATAATTTCAGGATTCTTATTCTTTAGTGTGTCAGAAAGTTGGACAAAATCACTGCTAAAATAATGTTGGCATTGAAGATATTACCTGCTATTTTGATTGTCATATTATTTTAAAAAAATAAAACAAAAACAATTCACAAAACCAGAAAACCAAAATAAGACTGAGATTTAAGAGATTTAGCATCAATGATTCATGCTACAGACTTTTAGTGTGATCTTTAGGAAAACATTAAAATGCTTTTCCTTTACGTCCTTATTACTATGGTAGAAATGCTTAATAATTGTTCAGGAAGGCTAAACTTGCCAGATTTTTATAAACCACCTAAAAATGTTTCAATGTCATCATCTGGAGGTTGTATAAGAGAGACTCAGTATAAGGGTATTAATTGAATGTTCATAGGCTAAACTGTTCCCTCTGCAGTTAAGGAAAGAAAACTTGGAAAATACTTTGATTTTTTTAAAATTAACTTGTTGCTGATATACTACAGCATTTTTCAGTGAACTGTGCCTTCCCAAATGTCAAATCTGGGTTAAAGAGAGAATTATTTTTCATCACCAGTTACGTCTAAGTAACTGGCATGTAAGCAGCAACATTAAATCAAGGCCAGAAAATGAAAGCTAGCAACAGTTGATGGAATATTTCTAATTTTTTTTTTGTGTGAACTTTCACATCTGGTTTATAATTTATTTATTTTCAGCGTTTCCTCAATCTAGAAATATTACCCCACAAGGCAAATTATATCAGCAAATCACATTTCATACAAAACCTCAGTGTCTTGGGCTGCTTTCCTGTATTTCATTCTTTCTGCAATGTAGCAAAAACTGAATTAAATGTCAGAGGTCTTGCATTCTGGTCATTCCCCTGACACAGGTGAAACATTTTGCTTGTGTTCATTAGCCAATTCAGCCAGCTATTATTGTTGAACTGACTATGAAGGTGCAAAAAGCAAGGCCTTTGGGAATTATGTGGTGCAACAGCACAACTGGTTCAGAATTTATACTGTTGTGCTGACACTTATCCACATCTATTTGTCCATGAAGGGTTATGTGGGAAAGGCAATGTTGGAAATGAACAGAGGTGTTGGGACAGGTTCAATCCCAGCTGTTCAATCCCAGCTAGGTGTGTGGGTAGCCATTACTGCCAGCTAAGTCACTTAGAAAAATCCAATAGCGTTTTTTGATGGATCCATTATGTAGGAAAAGGAAATGAGGCCTTAGACAACTTTAGAGGATATTTTATTCTCCCTGTGGAGTATGCACATAATAAGATACCTGTGGTGAACTAACCCTTATGGCAGGTGTGTTATTGCAAAAGTCCCTCTCCAGAGTCACTAATGAAAATCTCAGCATTGCTCTTTATTAGGGTTTTTTAGAGAACGGTGCAAAGACAGGAGAAGAACAGAATTTGATTTGGGGTAATCACAGTGTAATGGGGGGGCTCCATATTTACTTGGGAATGTTCCAGATGAGATGTTATTTTTTTAAAGCCTGGCTGGTCAGTTACAAAGTCTGGCAGCAGATCACAGAATTCTCAATGAAGCCAGGAGTAGTTGTTTCCCAGCAACATTTCTCCTGGGTACAGGGCAATTTCACCAGCAGCTGTTCATCCTGGAAACATCATGAGCCTGGGACCATGCAGATGGGCCAATGGAGTGGATGAATGAAAGAATTAATGGCACAATTAGGGTGTACTGTGGGCACGACATTCAGGTCTCACTTCTGAAAGTTGTTGCATTGATTACATACCAATGAGGACTCTGTATATCACATGTTACAAAAAGCCTGTTTTATCAAATTATTTTAGAAGTTTTTAAAATTGGAAAATTAGTTTCTTGTATATATGTGTGTGTGGACACTCATACCTATATTTTTCTTTCCAAATGTGGCAGGCACAGAAGTTAACATCATATTCAGTGAGTCATGGTTGATTTATTTCACTTTTCTGGATAGAAATAGCAAGACGGTTTTTGGTTTTGTTTTTTTTTTACTGTCTAGCTGGTTTAGAAGTAGGATGGCATATATCTGAGGCTGTTCAAGGCTTTGGATGCTAAAGAAAGTGCCAAGAGATAGATTCATGGGTAGAGGACAGGTATGGCCGTCAAAGGCAAATGACAAATTAATTTGTCACCTGGTAATTTATAACCTGATTGTGCAATTTTTCACATGACTCTTATCCCTACAAAAGAGCTGTAAGTGTTTACAAAATACAAGGCAGGGCTGCATAAGAGGAATTCTTCATTATATATCCACCTCATACAATTTCTTCCCCTTCTATAATATTTCACTTCAAAACAGAGTTTTAGTTGTGTTGGCTGTAAGTGAATGTAAATCTAGTATTGAACTAGTAACCAGAAAAATCCTTGTCTTTCAAGAATGAGAATACTTGATTTCTTTTTCGTTGTGCTGTGTAATGTCTATGGACACATTTAGATAATTAACTATTCACAGAATAGTTGTTTGACAGTCCCAGTAGTTACCTCCTTCTCTGAAGATCAGTGCTTTAGATTTTTGAAGATAAAGCCACAAAAAACAAATGAAGACACAAACATCTAACAGCTCCATAAATGCTGCAAAAAAAATAGAGACAAAGATGTACAGCACAGACATGTATTTTCACCATTTCTTCCAAAATCCAAAGCTGAATGTCAAGGACAAGACATGTACCTCTGTAAGCAAATTTTCCATTATTTTAGTTGATGGGAAGTGGAAAGAAACTCAGCTTTTACATAAAAAGCAAACAAGGCAAGCACTGTCTGTGAGTGAGTCTATATACCATGGTTTCATCAGCTAATTGGCTGTGATGGAGCAGTATTTGAAGTGGTAAAAGAGACCAATGGGGAGAAAACTCTTCCAAAGATATTTTAAATTAAATATAAATGACTGAGAATCAAGAAGAAATGTAAAATTCTTGGAACGGAAATGAGGTAATACGATTATGACCTCAAGCAGACAGGGTTGTGTAGGATCTTAAAAGTTTCTAGCCTGAGGTGAAAACATTGTCCTGTGTCCTTTTGCTTTTCTATGAGCTATTTTCTTTAGAGACTTGAAAAAATGATAAATGTTGTCCTAATGTTCTTCTTCTCAAAGGCAACCATTTTCTTTTAGGAAACAGAAAGTCTAAATTATCAGGTACTGATATGTGTAGCTTTGACAACTGATATTACTTATAAAAATATATAATTTCAGTGCTTCCTAAAAGGAAATGCTTAAGCTATTGACCAGATTATTATCTGAATATGCTGTAATAGTACAACGATTATATTAATATTTCTATGATTGTTACGGTGGTAAGTTCACCATATTTATTCTCATGAGAAGTATCCTAGAGGTCAGCAACAGGAGATGCGTTTCTGAAATTTGCTTCAGAAATTCAGTGCCTAAAGACTCTCAAGAAATAGTAATATTTTATTTATTGTATATTTTTGGTAGAAAATGGCCATTAAAAACATCCTGAAATGACTAAAGAAGGGATGCGTGGGGATTTCACAAGTGGAATTATGTTAAGAGTGAAGGGTGAATGGAGTTACTCATTCTGACCAGATTTAATACAGTGAAAGTAGGCTTAATAAGCACATCTATACATTAAATGTGCTATTTTTACCAATACATTTTAAATGAAAGTGAAATATGCCGCACAATATTTTCCCTGTGTAGAAGTAACAGGAATTAGAAGAGAAATAAAGAAATGTTATTGTAAGGGCAATGTAAGAGACTAGGGCAGTTGGAAATCAGAAATTTACTTGGTGGTTCATGGAATTGAAAATACAGTTATGCCATTAGTCTTAAAAATCACCAGGATTTCCCTTGCGTATCCAAGTATCCTAAGAGAAATATCAACACTCCCATTTAATCATACAGTTTCTCCTTTACCCATATGAGTATCCCACCAAACTTTTAAAATCATGTGCAAGTACAATTGAATGCTGGACACATACTGATCTTTACTAGATGCATAGAGTTGCATGAAGTTCTTTGTTTCTCTAGCCCAAATATCATATTGCAAAATGGAAACTACAAAAAATGTACAGCTTTTAAAAATGTATTAATAAATTTAAAAAATAATTATATAATGAGCCTCTTATAGGTGATATGGATGTTGTTCTTCAAATAATATATCAAAATAAATAGCTAATTAGATACAGGCAGATAACTATCTAGATTAGGAGTTAAAATAGACGGAAACAGAAGAGCTAACTGTAAATTAGGCTGAAAAAAATGTTACTAAATACATCAAAGAACTCAGAAGTTTAATGGAATGGTTTAGCTAAGTGATTTCAAATTACTGAAGGAAATTAATGCCTCACTTGTATGTATAAAATTTTAGGAAATGAAATAGTTTTAAAAATGAGCATTTTCTTTATCTAGTTGTAAATGTCTTAGAAAGGATATCTGTAGCTCGTCATTCCTCCCAAAGTCTTAACTACTGTGCAAAATCACATTGTAATCCCTGCATGACTTTTAATCTAAATATAATTAGACATCATCTCCTGCTATTGACAAACAAGTAGTGAAACAACACCAAGGTCCTTGCAAATGTACCAGAGATCCTGAAAGATATTGTTAGAACATGAGCTCCAAATTGACCCCTGAATGCAGAAATACAGCTGCGAAGACCAAGAGTGTGCAATAGCTCTTCTGTTCCTGCTTCCCTAGGTTTTTTCACACCTAGGGAAGAAAAGACACTAAGCAAGAAAAGGTGTTACACTCTTTTGTGCTGCTACTGCAAACCAGCAGGGCATTCTCCACATCTCTGCAGCTTATGACACTTTTTAAATAGACACCATATTACCATTTGAAAAAAAAAAATAATTAAAAGGGAACAGATGCAAGACTGCCACAGTCTCCAGGCTCAGATTTATAGAAATGAAACTTGTGCAATTAAGACACCAGTTACTGATTCTTCTCCTTTTCTAAATGACTTAAGTGGGTCATTCACTGAGCCCGTGTTTCTCTGCTAATCTCATGAAAATGGAACCCCTTTCTTTAAATCTAATACAGCTAAGTAGAGCCAGCAATATGTAACTATCTAATGTGCGCCTGAGAACTTCTCCACTGCAAGGACTTTTCCTTTAAGTACATTGCATAGGGCATGTAAAAAACCTTATATTTTCATTAATTGGCTCTGTATGGGACAATTTACACCTTATGTGGAGACAATTTTTCCTCATGAAAAAGCTGATTAAATTACAGCTCATTAACAAGAATACCTTTGTTACTGAAACTTTCTCTTAACCATAGGTGAGGCTCATTGTGACCTACTTCTATTGCTTTTAGAATTCTCAGATTTCTCATTTTTATTTGAGTACCTACCATACATATGATTGGCTGCAGGATAACACAGTCTCACAGTCTAATTTTAGATTGGAAGATGTAGGTTTTCTTCTGTGAGGAATAAATTCAAAAATAACTTTTTAGATCATAAGATGCTGGCAAGTTTATGGAAATAGTTCACATTTCCATTCTAGCAGTTCAGAGAAGGGAAAAGCAATTTTGAACATTATAACTTTGTTCTGTTTCTTTGTATTCAGATGAATATATATTTTCTCTGTCTCTGGCCCCAAAGGAATTCTTTGTCAGGAAGGTTTTCCATTGCTTGTATTGCCAAAAGCAGTATTTCTTTTTGGAAGATTCTGTAGAATTAAATGGGAATGAAAAAGAAAGATCTTAGAGAAATATAATGAGTTTAAAAGCAATTTCTCTGAAATTTTAAATAGTTTTATACAGAATTATTGATCAATTCATTTTTGCTTGCCTGTAAAATCTTGTAGGTATGAAAAATTTTTCTACCACAGATTGACCAAAAAATTCTGAAGAGACAGACATATATTAATTGCTATTTTCTTGTTTTTTACCTCTCTCTTATGGAGAAATGGGATTTAAGTAAGTTATTGACACGCATTATTTAGAGATCCCTAAATTATTGCATCACTGAGCTTCCACCAGAGCAATGAGGCATATTCAGACAATAATTCAGAGATCTATGTTTAAACTGATTGTCCTAATTCAAGGCTTGTTCTTCCTTCAGATTTCCCAATTTGTTTTTTCAGATTGGTCCTTGCATGTAACCAGCTGAATTCAGAATGTATAAATTACACATGAGCCTAGAGATGTGCTTCAGTATCAGGGAAGCAGTAGTTCAGGTCAAGGTACTGAACTGGTCCTGGTACAAGGTACTGGTCAAGGATTAATATTTCCACAAACTTTGTTCTAATATACAAAAATTAATTAGAAGTGTATTCTTTTAAGAACTTGTTTTATGAAACTAAGATTGAATCTATAATTGTACTTCTGAACTGTGGAAATGTTACAAAAGAAAGCTTCTATTTGCTAGGTAATATTCCTAAATGAAACATCAACTGTCTAGTCCCATAAAAGAAAGCAAGACTATACATGTGCTTAAATCTAGTACCTGCTGAATTGCGGCTTGCTGAATTGGTGCCTTGACTATCCTGTTGCTTTGTAAAAAATACATAATTCAGAGATCATAAAACAGAGCTTTTTTTTTTTTTTTGGTAACAGGTGTCAGGACTACAGAGTAATTCTTTTGAACATTAAGAAATAAAATAAAATAAAATAGTTTTCCTAGTGAGCAGATTCTGATTCCTATGAATTCAAATATTACTATTACAAAGGAAAGTTCGATTTCTCAATGTCAGGATTTAAATATCTTAATTAAAGACACTGAAAACTAAAATTATTTAATTTTATTTGTTTTCTTGTATGCTCTACTACGAGGAGCTGTTTTGTTTAAGTTTTTTTACCTCTGCAAACTGGATTTTTAGAGTGCACTACACCATCAAGTAGCACCAAGGCCAGAAAATATCTCATTCAAATTAGGTTCTCTTATCACAAGCAAGATTATGCTTCATTACAGCAGTAACAGACATTAGGAAGTTGACTTTATACATGACCGCAGGAGGAAATAGAACAAACGATTCCTTTATAACTCTAAATCACATACTGTTTCCATTAGCTTTCAGTTTTTACCTGGTGGCATGTCAACAGTTACTTTAGTCACAAATTACTTTTTAGAAATTTATTATCACCAAATTGTCCAGAGAGAATATATCTTCCACCAGATGTTGATGATTTTTCTTTATGCTTCACTTCCGACTTAGCTGTGGTTTGTTAGTCTCATGAATCTGGAATCCCTTCTAGGGAGTAATAGACTTGGATCATTAAGGCTAACATGGAACTGTGCTGGTGACAGTGACAGCTGTCCATACAGTCTGCTGGCCTGTGTAAGCTGAAACTTAAAGGGCAGAGTTGCAAGGCAGAAAAAACAGTAGCATTCATGCTTTCTGCTTGTAGAGATAAGAAAGGGGGGGGGGAAAAAGCCCCACAAAAAACCCCAAACAAACAACAAAAAACCCAACAACAAAAAACCCCACCCAAACTAAACCGAAGCCAAAAAAGCTAACAAAATTTTCGGATTAGTTTTTGCATTTTATGAACTGGTAACAGGAGAATGCAAGAGCAGAAAAACACCTTTACAAGGGAATTCACAAAGGCAAGCTAAATCTGGAAATCAGTAAACATGCAAGTGCTCTGATTCTATTTTTGCAGTCTCTTGTAGAGTAGAAATGCGCTTTTAGGTAACTCAGCCATTACCTTCTGTGTTTAATTACTCCTTTGATACAGAATTTCTGGTACATTAAGTGACTGTTTTACACAGTGCAAAAACATTTTTGTCCTTATCTCATTGTTACAAAAAAAGATGGTGTCAGGAAGTTAGTTTTTCTTCATTCCTTGCCATTTAACACAGTGTTAATGTGTTTAGTCACCTTGAATTAAACTAGTGTAGTAGTTTGGCTCACTGAATTTTAAGTGGTTGGATTTGTGCAAAATTCCATTAAATATTTTATGTATTTTGCATAAGATTAATAAAAATACATTCTGTAAAAATATGAAGGTTGAGTGCACCATTTGTTATTGTTACAGTATATTAACACATGCCTTAAAATTGATATTGCACTATAACTACAGAGCAGTAAAAAAATATCTTATAAGAATATATGTCATGGCAGTCTCAAAATTACAAAAGCTATGTTAACAGAAATGCTTTTTACATCAATTTACTTGGTCATTGCATATCTTTTACTTTTTAACTGTGTCAGAAGAAAGAAAACAAAACTTGCTACACTGAGATTTTGCTTTAGTACTATTCATTAGAAGAAGCAGTGCCCATTTATACATACCATATTTTTAGCAAGATTATAATGTTATATCATTCTTTCTTTTCTTTCAGAAAAACAGAATTAATTAAAGACATTCTTATTAAAGGGAATCCATATAATTACTCCATCGTTTTCAGCCCAAAAATCTGCTTATTGTCATCTTTATTGCTGATTTTTTGACCATCCAGACACAGGCAAACAAAATTGCAGCTTCAAATCTGATTAATGAAATTCAGATTAATGACCAAGGAGGATAAAATTTCCTCATTCTGATGATTTAATTCTGCTTATAGTTTGGGCTAAGGCCAGACTATGCCTGCCATTTACTTTTTAGATCTTTCTAAAAAGATCAGAAAAAGGTAGGGTTTAAATTTAGCTCTCTTACAGAGTAGATTTTGCTTGTACTTTTAGGAATATAACTTCTGAAAGTGGGAATCTCAGAACTTTAATGCATGTCAAAAAGCTACCTTTTCTTAGACAAGTCAATCTTTCTGAAGTCCGAGACTCATGAAATTTTTTTCTTATTTTCATTCAAAATCGGGAAAATTATGCAATGATATCAATAAAAGAAGGTGTTTAAGTACTGTAAATATGGACGGCATTTAGAAAAAAATAGAGCTGGGTTACAAAACAGATCTCTCTAAAACTGCGTGAAATTCCTTGTGATTGCAGATAATAAGATTATTATATACAACATATTTTCCTTCATATATATTGTTTTGATAACATGTTCATCTGAACTTGTAATTTCTTGAGGGTATTTAATGATTTTGATGGAATTGAAACATAAAAAACACCAAATAAAGTTGTTTTCTTTTTCAGTGCAAAGAATTTATATTTTCCTAAAATATGCCTGGATTTACTTTTACATTTTAAGTGAAGAGGTTATACAAGGTCAGTGTGATTTCAGTTTCTGTAACTAGTTGTAACTAGAGGTAATATTCTTTCATTTTAGGAATAAAACCAAGCATTTGACAATGAACTCTTTTAAATTATGATATTTTGTTGGTCATGTGCAGGGAGGGAAATGACTTATTGAAGGAATATAGAAAAGATAAATTACCCACAGTCACACGATATGTAAATGGCATAGGGAGAAATTAAAAAAATAGGTCTATAGCACTCTTCCAAGTACTTTGCTTCATTTTCAGACTCATTGTCCACCTTGAAAAGTGCTTGAGTTGGAGCTCTATGTTTTTTATTGNAAAAAAAAAAGAGAAAAAAAGAAAGTAATTTTCATATGGCTTATAGAAAGATTTTCAAGGGTATTCTGTGTCTGTTTTCCAGGTTTGGACTGTTTAGCAAAGAGTTAAATAATAAATATATATATCTACTTCCACCACTTCTTAACAAAATAAAGAAGTGTGAATGAATAGAGGAAATATGTTCCCTTGTAACATTTAAAATGAGACTCTGAGTGGAAAAAAAATTGAGTATTTGGTAAAGGTTTGTGTTAAGGAAGAACAATGGTCCAACATTTACAGTACAAAAATGGACCAAAGAGGCACAAATAAGAGAAGTGTATGAAGGACTTGCTAAAATGAACTAGGTATCTTTCAAAAACCAAGCTTTAAACTACATCCAAAAATGATACAGATATTGGCAAAAATGCTGTTAAAGACAATTTTGATTAAGGTTCCAATAAACAGCTCTTATAATTTTTGGAGGTTCAGACTGGATGTTAGGTGGATGTTTGCCATGTAAATGAATTATTCATGTTTAAGGAGGGTATCTTTGCATAAACACTTGGTTCTCTCTCAACCACACTGCATAGGCGGCTGGAATGAGTCATTGCATTTCTTCTTGGAAAAAAGGTTATGCTGCTTGTCTTAGGGCTATGGGAAAACTTCTAGCTAAATGATGGACAAAATAGGGTTTTTTGCAGGGTTTATGTAGGACAACCCTTATGAGACTAATAATAACGTAGATGGGTTAACTGGAAGAAGGAAAAATGCTCCCATTTAAGTAATTAATCAAAATGCCAAGAATTGGTGCAGAGGCTAAACAAGAATTTACATAAGATTCAGGTTTCAGAGAACTAGTACACTTTATGAAAGGTGTTTCACCGCTGTGATTGACAAATATTCCTCCTGAGGAGAGTGAGAGAAAGAGATATTTAAGGCTAGAGGGAACCATTAAGTAAGAGCTTAAGGGCAAGAGATAAAGATGAGATGTTTGCTACAGAAGAAGCAGGTAACTATTGTTAGAACTCTTTTCTCTTTCAAACAGGTTTGTGAATTGAAAATATTTACAATGCTAGATATAAGTAAAAATAAAAAATTCTGATAAAATTTTCAGTAAATTTTCCAAAGAAGGTCACATAGCCAGGTCTTTTTTTTTTTTTTCTTTAAGAAATAAATGAAGGAAATATGTTTATTTTATTTGCTTGTTTGTTTTTGTCCATAGAGTATTTTACTGCATGCATTTTAGCTTTAGGAAAATGGAAAATGTCAAATCTAATTGCCCCTGATTCAATTAGAGGATCATTTGGCATTCTTTTGTATATCTAACAGAAGGACTGGGGTAACTGCTCTGCAAAGACCTCTATATTTGTAGTTTTAATGAAACCTTACATTTAAAGATGGCAAAAATATTCACCTTTGAGTTAAATGGTACACTGAGAAAACTGATTTAAATACTTCATGCATCTCTGAACACAAGCTCTTCCAGCTTTTCTGTGTTTTTCTTTCTTAATCCTTTACTGACCTTCAAGACAACTTTTTAATAGCTCATACATGAAGGGGAACAGCTAAAATTAACATTTGAAAAGGCATATAGTTAGGTGTTGTGACTAAGTGATCGGGATAAGTTTACAGAGTATATGAGTAGTTAGGATGTGACTTTTGTTAAAAGTAAGTGATATGATTTGTGAAGCATAAGGGATCAATTTTCTGCAGGGTGCATAGAAATTTATATACAGACCTCCCTTCACAACAAATAAAGGGACTTGTCTATCTAAAACCTTGCACATGCTTCTGAAACTATACCAGATACTGTTGGCAGAAGATTTGATTATCTGATCTCTGAAATGAAAATAAGATTTAATGTGTTTCTGAAGCTGGATTTTCATTGTGCTCATATTGTAGCCATCACAGTAACAGTTAAAGGACATATTTGCAATAAAAATATACATGGTTTGCTCTTTTTATTTTTTTTCACATTAGATAAATGAAGACCTGCTTTTTTTCAGAGGTGCATAGGGAATTATATTTTGAGTGTTGCAGCCTTGACTATTTCATCTTCTATGTTATTTTCAAGTTAAACCTGATCTTGTCTGAAAACAAGGTTTCCTAGTAGGTATAATCAAAAGATGTCATGTCAGGAAGTACCATCACTGTCTGTTTACTAATAGTCTAGAACTCAGAGAAAACAGACTTAAGAGCATAGCATTAAGTCTATGAAAAAATGGTAAGAAATAAGTAATAGAATCATAGAATCACTTAATTGGAAAAGACCTCCAAGATCACTGAGTCCAACCTTTGACCGATCACCACCTTGTCAAGCACACCGTGGCACAAAATGTCACACCCAGTCACTTCTTGAGCATCCCCAGGGATGGTAACTCCATCACCTTCCTGGACAGCTTGACAACCCTTTCAGGGAAGAAATTCCTCCTGATGTTAAACCTGAACATCCCCTGGTGCAGACTGAGGCCATTTCCTGTTGTTCTCTCACTTGTTATCTGTGAGAACTGACTCCCCACTTGGCTACAGCCTCCTTTCAGGTGGTTGTAGAGAGCTGTAAAGTCTCCACTGAGGGTTCTTTTCTCCTGGCTAAACACCCCTGGCTCCCTCAGCAGCTCCTCATCAGCTTCTGTTGCCCTTTCCCAGCTCCACTGCCTTCTCTGGACCTGCTCCAGCGCCTCAGTGTCTTTCTTGAGCTGAGGGGCCTTGGACTGGGCACAGTATTCAAGGTGGGGCCAGTGCTGAATGCAGGGGGGCAATCTCTGTCCTGGTCCTGCTGCCCACACTGTTGCTGATACAGGTCAGGATGCCATTGGCCTTCTTGGCCACCTGGGCACATTCTTGGCTAATGTTCAGCTGATGCCAACTAGCAGCCACAGATGCTTTTCTTCTGGGCAGATTTGCAGCCACTCGTTGTTAAACCTGCTGTGCTGTCTGGGATTTTTGTGACCAGAGTGAAGGATGCAGCACCTGGTCTTGTAGAACTAATCAACAATCAGCTCCTTAAAAATCCCAATGTGTATTTAATAATTTTTTGTGAAGCTTTATAGAAAAAACAGGGTTGCAGAATTTCAGGTCTCTGTTTCCACCCTGTCTTTGTGTCATTGTGGGTCTCCTTCAGCAGTCACCAGTACCCTTCCATCCAGGAATATTTTATCCTACTGCCTCACAGATGGACTCACAACATTGCCTGCCAGTTGTCAAACCTCTTTTGTGTAATCTCCTGTAGCCCCTGGTGAAAGTGAAAACAAATGCAGAAATACAAATGTGGTGTAAAAATTGCATGTTATTTCTCACTCAGACTCTTTCTAATGGGTCTATTTACATGGCATTGCGCAAAGTTCTGCACTAATGCAAAAATTTAATCTCTTTTCAACTTAACAGGAATGGAAGAAGACTAGTAGCTACTGGTTTTGAGCCATTTCAAAACTACCAGGTGTAAATGGGACTCCAGAGAATTCTTTGGAACAGAAAACATTGAAGTGAAAACTTTCCCCCTTCAGGTATTTGCAGAGATGCAGTCACTGAAATTGTATACTTGACACCTCTCTAATTTCTCCTGTCTAAAGCTTCCTGTCTGTCTGCTGAAGACCATTTGACAAGGAAGACAGAGAAGCAGCATTTGTAATGTCTGTTTAATGTAACCACAGGCAAATCTTATGATTTGTAATATGCATTATAAATCATAGAAAGAAAATGTGAAGCCAGGCTGCAGATTAATCAGGCAAATGATGTAACTAATCAAACTGTGATTCCTGTGATGTTTACTGGAGCATCATGTTTAGCTCTAAATCAGAAGTCCCAATCAATAAATATCACAAAATGGGAAGGATCCATCTGCATCCCTGTACTTAGGTTAAATGATAGGTCAATGTTTTGGTTGTGAGGCTGTTTTGAAACCTATTAACTGTACAAGTTTAAGTATGTGTAATCTATCAGGGGAGAACTGTGAATTGGCCTGAACTGTAGAACATCATGTTTACAGTTTTAAATGTGATCTGATAAACAGTCATGATTTGCTTTCCTGATATTACTTGTTTGATCCATTACACTTGTTTCTTATCTTTTATTCCACAGCCTTTATTGCTTTCTTTTAGATTTCCTTTACTATGGGTAGCAAATTAGTGAGATGGACTTCATCCTATTTGAATGCATGTTATCTCTCTTCACCTGACTTGAGTGCAAATTACATCATTATGCTTAGGAGCTTGCTGGTAGCCAGCTGAATAATGAGCACTATTGTCCCTGACAAGGGTTGCATGCTGAAACAAAATATGGTAATTGCAAACACATTGTGAATGAGTTTGTGACGTTTTGATTATATTTCAGGAAATGCAGTTTTCAAGCTTCCGATATCTACCACTGGTCTCTATGAACATTGGATCAGATGGAAGCTGCCCAAGGATCTCTAAATTTGCCTCAGTTATTAGATTATTATTATCAAGAAATGAGAAAGAGGAATGCTAGGGACCCAGGTGCCTGTGACCATTTTTCTCTGCCAATTGTGCCATGGGTAGATGCAGGTAGGATGAAAACTGCCTCCTGGAAGACCAGGTGATTGTGTTCTGCCAGAGTGAAGGCTTGATGTCTTTCCTCTAGGAAACCACCTGGGTGTAGCACTGAAACCTTCCAGATGATTTGTTTTCCAAGCAAGAGGGTACTTATGTGCTTGTGTTGGCATTTACTGATAGCAGTTTTCTTACTGGTGAATCCTGTTTACCTTTCCTGGGAAAAAATGCCCATGGGAAGGCAAGACATAGTTTGCTGGAAGAGACGGAAGGAGAGTAGAAAAGGACCAAGGCTAAAGGAAGAACAAAGTTGAAATATCACACTTCAGTAAAATTCTTTGCATGGACTGTCTTCTTTCTTCCAGAAATTCTTTTGTGAACCCTGCTTTTGCTTGTGCGATCTGAGCCTTCATGGCAGCCACAGTACAAAGGTAACAATAGTCTTTAGCAGGCAACACTCTTTTAGCATGGATTTCTTCCAGCAGCAGTCAGCAGGAGGGCTTCTATGAGCTACTTAACTGGTAAACAACACCTTTACATAACCTTTAGTCAGTTGATGATACATTAATGTTCGACAGCTGATTTAATGAACTCTGCTGGGCTTAAACAATACAGGTGGGGAGATCCGTGTGTTTTGGGGAGGAAGGGCTTAGCGCAGTCAGACGGAGTTGAGTGGAGCTACTTTCTCGTTTTGGTGCTTGAGGCACAAAAATACATGCCTTAGAATTCCACAGAGATAGCATGTGTGTATGTGTGTGTGTATGTATATACATATATATATGTGCATATATATTTGTGCATGTATCTATTTCTCCAATAATGGTAAAAAAAGTTAAGTTATTCTGGGCAGTTAGTTCCACCAACTTCTCTTATAGATTGATTTGTTAACTTCCTTCACTGATTATGACTCTGTCTAAACTCTCTCTTAGAAGTACCAAAAATATAATAAATTTCTTGATTAACTTCTCACCTTTTGAGAGCACTGTACAGGTTTCTGTATGCACCTGAAATGTTTTGAACATTTCACTTCTTACATACCCCAGTCTTGCTGGGTTGGCACCTGCATGGCACCACAACTATTAACTCTTCACGTGTATCATCCTGCACAGTGGTTAGCTTGAAAGAAACTGCTGATTGCTTCAAAAATCCTGCAAAACCTACTATGTAGGCTTAGGTGTCTCCCTTTACGTGTTGGTGTGGTTTGAACCAACCTTGATTGTTCAAGCTGGAAACTGAAGATCAGAACTGGTATTCCTTAATTTCAGAAGCCAGCAGATGGACTTATGTCTTAGGTTCAGGAAACTTTATAGTAAATTATAGAGTGGAAATGAGTAAGAGAAAAGATGTTGTGGGTGAGGAAAGAGGAAGAATTTCTCCACCAAACAGTCATGATATAATATTGTTACATTGAAATATTAAAAGCAAATATTATTTTAAAAATATTCTCACTTTAATGTAACTTGAGTACCATGAATATTTATGG
The DNA here is from genome assembly GCA_013400915.1 of Pardalotus punctatus. Lineage (NCBI taxonomy): Eukaryota > Metazoa > Chordata > Aves > Passeriformes > Pardalotidae > Pardalotus > Pardalotus punctatus. Next base: position 132,897 of record VZTX01023046.1, read on the forward strand.
GTTTATATGTCTCCTGCTACAGATTCTAATTTCTCATAAAGATTAGAATACATACATATATACATACATATATATATATATATATTCTTTTCCCTTCTGTTACCCAGCTGGGTAATGGAAACATAGATGATGTTTTCTCACATATTTTTTTAAGACAGAGGCAGAAAGAAAAATAGTGTCTTCATCATGATGGCCAGCTAATCTTCCCATTATGATCATTACAGTGTTTAATTGGTTTATTGATTATGCATGTTTGTGGAAAGATTTTCTTTTTTGTAACATCTGAGTCACAGAATATGATCTCACTGAACTATAAAAATTTGCAGTGCATTTCTTTAATGTTCTTTTACTAAAGTGAAATTTGTTGCTGCCTTGTTTACCTTTCTAGGCAGCTGCGTTCCTTCCCAATCATTTTGTACTCCAGTAGTTAAACATCACCATAGTTCTGAAGTACCTAGTCATCCATTCTGTGATTACCTCTCTGCATCCACCTTGAAGAAAAAGCCACAAAATAACATGATTTCTGTAAAGTGGAACTAAGCCTTTTTGTCTATTTATTAACCTGCATTTGAGATGGCAGTTCGAGTTAAAATGCTGTGTGGAGAGGGTAACATCAATGTTGTCCGTGCATGGAATTATTTTGTAATTAGTTTTGTCTGCACTGAGGTACTAAACTACTGTAACTTTGTTATATGTGGAGCTCAAAAGAGCAAAATGTTCAGTAATTAGCCAGTCACTCGGACAACTCTGACACAACTTAGCATTTATTACTGTTTTGCTCATTTTACTAACCTAATTTGCTGACCTTTAATATGAAACACACTTCATTTTCAGCAAAGAAAACTAGGATATGCATTTCCACCTGGGACTGGGGAGTATTAGGAACACCTGTAGAGCCCGGTTCCTCTGATGTGCCCAGGACCTGGAACTGCCCTTGGAGCTGTGATTTTGGCCAATTGTGGTGGTGTTGTCTGCAGCCAGATAGGAGAACTGGAAAGCTGCTCTTACCTTCAGTCTCTGGGCAATTTGTAGGTAAAAAGCAGGGATAGATGAACCCTGGGGTGCCTTGAACTTCTCTTTTTCATACCAAGAATTATACTGAATGACTGAGAAAACAGAATAATTAAAAACTTCTAAATTACTAAGTCTGTATGCATCCATTCTATACAATTTGCAGTGGCTCTGACAAAAATAATGGTACTTCAGGCAGACCTTCTTTAAAGATGCATTTAACCAAGTAAATTCTTGCTTGAAATTACCCCAGCTGCAAATTCTAGCATATTCTACTGTATAGTCATCTCTTTAAAAACAGATGGGTTCTTTTGCAGTATTTATGTTACCTGCATGTTTTATGTACATGTGTATCAGTA
>VZTX01023046.1:134323-161945 GCA_013400915.1 Pardalotus punctatus
GATGCCTATATACACACACAAATATATATATATATATATATATATTTATATAAAGTCATACATCTAAGCAGTTTTACGGGTTTCTTCCTTCTCTTCCCTCTCTGTAGGGTCACTATATGTAGTTTAACTTACATTGCAGTATGCTGAAGCAAGACCTGTATTTATGCTTTTTTCCCCTCTGTATCATCATTCTTAAAGAATAGTAGTCATATTTTAAGTAATATCCTGATTATTTTTTCCTAAAGGTATACCTTTTTTAGCCAAATTTTCCTTCTCAAAATTTATTGAATAGTCTTGATTCATTTTTCTGTAGTGATCCTCCTTTAAATATTTACCTCTCTTCCATGAATAAGCTTTTAAAATGGGTTCTACTATATTTGACTTTCTGGATATGAAGAACTACTAACTATACATAGACAGTTTTAAGAAAAAATTGCACGTTTGCTATGTAAGTCGTGTATGCTATTCTAGCTGTATTTCTTTCAAATTCCAAAGATTTTTATAGCTGATTGATTCTCTAGAGAATTCTCCTTAAGTAGATAATTTGGATTTCACACTGTCTAGTTTTTTTTAAGGAAGGGAAACAGGCAGGGAATATTCACATCAAATATCTGTAGTTATCTTCTCTCCATTCTGTATAAAAAAGAATTGGTAAATATTTTTCTTCCTATGATTTCTATCTCTCTTCACTTATTTATTTATTCTTAAAGCCCAGAAAGGAAAAGCAACTATGAGGCATTCTTAAAAGGAAGATGACTCAGATGGCAGAACTGATTGTAAGAGATTATTTTAGGCATACCTAATTCTGTCTTGGAACAGAAGTATGTATTTTTTTGATTCCTTCAAGCTCTGTATTTCTATGTTTTCTATGAAAATTTGGAGTAACTCAATTTGGCATGTATCTGGTTATGCAATATTATATATAAGCTATTAGAAAAATAACTTTGAGGGTAAATAATCTGGCTTTATAAGCTGGAAAAATGAAGATTGAATTTTCTTGTAGGAACATTTCTGCTCCCTCACCACCTGTCATGGCTCCTTCCTGCACACTGTGATTTAATTTTAATTAAATCAGTATATATTTTTTCTTTAGAAACTCTATATTCATTCAACAGCAGGACAAAAGTACCGGAGTATATGTGACAGGCTTTAAATTTAGTAATAAAATCAGAAACAGAGTAATTTTACCAAGTGGAGTTGATAATTCTGAAATATTCCAGTCTTACAGACCATAGCCCAGGTCAGGCAGAGAAACCATAGCACTCATTGTTGATGTTCACCTCTCCTTGTCCCAGAAAAAAAAAGAAATTTCAGGGTGAGCAGAGATGGGCAGAAACTGGAAGAAGCCTAAGGAGGGACTGAGACAAGGTCTTCTGTTTTTGGCTCTTTGGATTACATCTAGATTTTGACAGCTATTCCTATAGAAAATGAAAAATAAAGGATGAAAAACCTCATAACATTACTTTAAACTCAGAATAACTTAAAGGCAAAGCTGTTAAAACCAATATTTAGCAGGGCAACTTCTTATTCTGTCTTTATTAAGAGTTTACTGCGGCAAATCTTAAAAAGATTAGAAGCTAACATCTCTGAATATTTGTACTTCACAGAGCATATCAATCATTTCTAGTCCTCTTAGATATAAATGCAACCCTCTAGTTTAATCCCCATATTACAGCATCACTCTTTCAAGCTGATTCTTTCAGTAATTCTGCCAAAGTGTTCTGCGAGAAATGTCTCATGACAGGACCCAGTGGTAAGATCACAGTCAGCTTCAATTGTAGCATTGCTGAGCATTCCAGATCCGTGCTAAAATACTCCATAAACATGAAAACTGAAGTGCTGTCCCACTCTTGGAAGAGGAGCAGGGAAGCAAAGTGAAAGATGTTTTCATAGGAAAACAATGGCAGAAAACTGCTGTGAAAGGCAGTGTTATAAGAAGAGGTGAAATATATAGCAAAGCGAAAATTCACTCTGTTCTTGTAAAAGGCCATACAAATTTTCTTGAACTCTTTGTTCTCTTAAATGTGAAGACCTCTGGAAGAGGAAGTGTGAAGTATGAAGGCTCTTGAACCCATGAGTCTTGGAGGCTCCATGTTTGTCACAATGCTGAATGTGTCTGCAAGAGAAATGTTTTCCACCTTCTCTGTCCCTCTGGCCCTGGGAGTTTTGAACTCCCCATCCGAGATTAAAACATAGGTAAAAAATGTATATAAAATATATATGGACTAAACACTGAGAGAAAACGGTTACATTGGGGTTTCCACACCACATGGCATTAAAAAACACCCGAACAAACAACCTCAGGGTATTATAGCCTTCCAAAAAAGTAGGGAATTAAGTTATTATACCACCTTATCCACAATGGCAATATGGGGTACTGTAAAATTTCTTTGCCACTGAAAAACATGATTTGACCTGAATTAATGTGAATATTTTAAAATCCTGGCCTGATTTAGGTTAAAATTCAATTGAAAACTGAATTCACAGGAATCTAATTTTATTTGTATTAATAAGACAATCTGAAAAGGAAAATATTTATTTTTAAGAAAATAAACCTTTCAAATTCTAAATTGAAATTCACTTAATACATTATAGTCTTATAAAGAAAAGACTATGGTGTTGCAGCACATATCTTCAGCATCAAAATAAAATATGATAAAAGTAAAATGTGTTTCTTCCACAATATGGGTATTTATCTGAGTCAGTTCTTCTAGGAGACCATAATTTTGACACAATGTGTTGTACTACTACTTTTAAAGTCTTCTTCAACCTCTGCTAATCATCCCCAAACATAATGAATCAATCATACAACTTAGTTTTTAAAAAAAAATTCCTAGATTGCTGTGAAATCGAACGCACTTTGTAGGAGATCACATTTCCTTCTGAAAGAAATTAATTTTTAAGTTGCTCTCTGATAGAACAGATCTATCACTACATGACTTTGGGGATGGGATAATGTACTGGGATACTGCTCATGTAATGTTTTCCTAGCTTTTAAAAATGAACTGCTCTAAAATAGTGGCTACATACAGAGGGCTGTTATATGTTCTAATCAAACTAATTGAATATTTTGAATAATTAATTTATTAATTGCATTAATAAATTGCACTAGACTCTTGAATACCAAAGATATTTCTTTCCCTCCCTCCTTTTGTTATAATCAACTTCTTTCACTTCCTTGAAAGCTGGGTACAATTTATAACTGAATCTTGGAAATGAAATGTTAAAGGAAACATAAAAGTATTTGAAAAAGTTCCTCCAAACTTGGTTTGAATTTTCTGATAATATCGACCATCTTACTTTTAAAATGAGGTAAGGGCATTTAGCTCAAGTATTGTAACTCAAGCTTAATAGGTAGTTTCTATCTCCTCTATTGTTCTGTGAGGAGAGATACATATCTTAAAGTTTTTCAATTGAAAGGTAATACCATAAAATGATAAAAACTTGTAACCTGTGTAGACTCCTGGTAGTCCATGCTATGGACAGTAATAATGAATTTTTTATACCCAGATTCAATTATCTTAAGAGAATCCTAAATATCTGCACATGTTTTACATGGGACTATAATTAATGACAGTGTAAGAAGGTAATTTACAGGTTTGTGGAAGTTTTCTATGCTTGAAGTCAAAATGTAAACATGCACTATTATAATACCTATATCTTTCCATATATGAATACTAAAGAACTATGATCCTTATAAGATGAATACTTCCTATGATTACCTTCCTGTTATTGAAAGGAAGAATACACCTCTCAAGAGAACTCAATATACTCCTGCAAGAATTGCAGAATTGATGCATTTTCTGTCATGATAAATGATATAATAAATAGTGCAAAATTAATTTCTTCTACAAGTTTGATTAGTGGTATCAGAACCGTTAATTAAGGTGTCTCAGGTGAAGGAACCATATGAAGGTCTGCATAGATCTGAGGGAGAAAATCTGCAGTCCAAATGGTGGTAAAAGAACTGTAAGACTCCTTCAGCTAGTCACAGATCAGCTGTCTGAAACAATGTTGGTGTTTCTCATCAACTGTGATCAAGATAGAGATCCTCATCATTCAGTAGACTTTGTATGAGGTTAGAAACAATGGAGAACATTTTGTCATGTTTTCTGTTATTTTTGTTTTAATTTTATAATATAAAGACGAGAAACTAAGTCTCAGGAATACAAGCAATCAGTGACAGAATGCAGATTCTTAAATCCGAATTCTTAAAATACCAGGAAGGAATTCAGATTTTAAAATAATTCACAATAGATTTGCAGAAGGTCATAGTTGCTCCAGTTTAAACCAACCAAATTAAAGTATTCTAGTTTCTTGGTTTATGTCCTTTTGAACCACATTAAATATGATTACATGTATTAATTTACATCACTGCTGATCCATTCATACCTACAGAGTAGGACATTACTCTGCCTTTAAGAGCAGCAACTAAACACAAGGTCAGCAATTCCTGTCTTGAGGGGTTTGGGGAACCTTTCTCCCAGCTGGTCTTGGTTTTGAATTTTTGAGATGATCTGTCTTATTGTTGCTGAAACAGGTTGCATTTTCAGTTTTACCAAATTTTCTTCTTTGCTTCTGCTTCCCCTTCCTCTTCCTCTTGCCCTGCCCTGCCCTGCCCTTTTTATATAAACATTACATATATTAATAGCATAATACAATACCTTTCTTGCTTCCATGGGTTTTTTTCTGGTACACCCTTTAGCTCCATTAATTTAGCTTGAAAATATTTCTCTCATTATAGCATTACTTTTTCCAGCAATATTTACATTTTCTGATGTTTTATTCCTTCACCTTCCTACAAGGAATCCACAGCCTCCCTTGCCAACTTCTTAGTTTTTGTATGTTTGTAAAATTATTTATCATTTCACCCTATGCTTTATTTTTCATTTATTTTCATCACAGCATTCTCAATCCTTTTCATTTATTCCCTCCTTCTAAGCTTTTATGCATCCTCTTTGAAGCATCAATTCTTCGTGTTGCTCTTTCATTTACTTTTTCTCTCTGTTTATCTGGTTACCAATAATGGTCACTTATTTATTGATATTTGTCAAGTTGTTTCTAACCTGTACTTGTTATGACATATGAAATCCCAGCTGTTTTTAGAAACTGCATATCCATTTGTAATTTACACTTGCCTTGCATTTCTTTCTCACAAAAAAAAGCCCTGAAGCAATGTTAGGCTAAGCATAACCTTTGTGTCATCAAAACACCTTAGGGATACTACAAAGTAAAAGTTATTTTATGATGATCTTTCTTTTTTGAAAGATCATACATTCAGCTTGAAGGTATTTGAAGCTATCACAAAAATAGTATTATTTTATCAGAACTATTTAATGTATCTGTCTTGTGTTTAATTTTTGGAGGAATTGTTGAAGGAAAGGCTTGTCAGTGAAGGCCGATGCAAAGGTGGTGTTCAGTAATTCTGCCTTTTCTGCATCTTGTGTTACCAGAGTCCCCTCTCCATTTGGTAAAGGGCCCACATTATCCTTGGTTTTCCGTTTGCAACTGGTGTATTTAAGAAGCACATCTTGCTGTTCTGGACATCCGTAGACAGATTTAATTCCAGATGGCTCAGAATTGTTTCTACTTAATCAGACAATTATCTCTAGAATCATTCGAAGCAGCCTGACTCTACTTCCATCTCCTATCTCTTTCCTTCTGGTGTCTGACAGTTCCGTACTCATCCATGCAGGTCTCCTGCCTGTTTTCCTGATATCTTGCTTATCGGGATGTGTTGTTCTTGAGCCTGGAGGAAGTGATCCCTGTATATAAACCAACTGTCTTGGAACATCCTTCTCTGCACGGCCTGTTTCCATGGGATTCTTCCAAGATACCTGTTTACAATCTTAATTTCTGTCCTGCTTTGTTGGTACCCCATACTGAACTCTACAATGTCATGGTCACCACAGCCAGGGCTACTCCCAACCTTCACATCTCCAACAAGNGCCTGTTTTCCTGATATCTTGCTTATCGGGATGTGTTGTTCTTGAGCCTGGAGGAAGTGATCCCTGTATATAAACCAACTGTCTTGGAACATCCTTCTCTGCACGGCCTGTTTCCATGGGATTCTTCCAAGATACCTGTTTACAATCTTAATTTCTGTCCTGCTTTGTTGGTACCCCATACTGAACTCTACAATGTCATGGTCACCACAGCCAGGGCTACTCCCAACCTTCACATCTCCAACAAGGCCTTCCCTATTGGTCCATATAAGGTCGAGCAGCACATCATTCTCTGTGGGATCCTCCACTGCCTGCAGCAGGAAGTTGTCATCAAGGATTTTCAGGAACCTCCTGGACTGTTTGTGCTTTGTTGGGTAGCTTCTTTAGAAGTCAGGGTCGGTAAAGCCCCCTAAAAGAACTAGTGCCTGTAACTTTGAGACTGCTTCAAGCATCTTGTAGAGGGTTTCATCCGCTTCCTCCTCCTGGAGTCTGTAGCACAGCTCACAACAATGTCGCCCTTATCTAGTCTGCCCTTTCGTCCTACCCCATAAGCTCTTGACTTGCTTGTCATTCGCTCCACAGCATAACTCCGTACATATCGAGTGTTGCCTGACATAGAGGGCAACTCCAGGACTGTGCCTTCCTAGTCTGTCCATCCTGAACAGTGTGAACCCCTTCAGGCTTCCTTAGAGATCATCACAGAAGACAGGAAAAAATGCCTCATAATAGTCAGATGAGAAGAGGAAATAATTTAGAGAATACATACAATATCTCTGGAAGAAAGAGAAGGTGCAAAGAGAAGGAATGTTTACTTTCAGTTAACTCATGAAGGTTGAGTAACTCATCATCTCTATGACTAACTGAACTAACTGCACTGTATATATACATTTTTACACTGGGAGAGGAAAGTGTCGAAAAATCTCAGATGCAACATTACTTAGTACATACCAATACTTTCATTTTTTATTCTTTTGAATTTTAGCTCAACAACATAATGAATATAAAACCACATGTAAACACATACATATATACATTCCTCTTTTTGGCCATGTAGCTGCTGAAAATGTGGAAAGATGTTTGTTTTTGTAAATACTATATCTAATTGCCATCTCTGATTTCAACAGTTTCCTGGGTCTTTTCTATTCAAGGATGTTACAAACTTGAAATTTCTTACACAGTTAACCATTGGCCAAACAAAGGCATGTGTTATAATTCCTGAAGAATATTATGAAATAGTCTAGTAACAAATACCTGAGAATGTACCAAGATGGAACATTGTGTTGGTTTTACCAGAGGAAAAGACTAGATTTCATCTTTTTCATGTTTTCAAAGGGTCTCTATATTTTGCTACATTTAAATTCTATTATGTATAATAGAGCATGGGACATACTTTTTATTCTGTTGGGTATAATGTGTGGCTATCAAGCTGCCATGACTGGTTAGGGTAAACAGAGTTAGTCCGGTACATTTCTAGGAGTGGATTGCTCATTTCTAGGAGTCACGCCCAAATTCTCTTGTCAATAGGTGTGTCACAGTGTCCCAAGTGGTCACAATGAATATAGCAGCTTATGGCTGAAAAGGTTACAGGGCTGTAGATTTACTACCAGAAGATGCAAACGTTTTCTGTTTATCCTAAGGCCTTTAAAGATGTATTTTAATTTTCTTCCTTCCCCCAGTTTTCTTGTATCCTCTTTAATTGGAACTTCATCCATACCTGTGTCTACAACAAACACATGCAGAACAAACCTAGAGAAGTTACTCAATTTATGTTCATTTTGTATGGCTTTTATTTAGCACTCTTCAATAAGGCAAAAGATCTATTATTTCAGAAATCTGAGTGTATGCTACAGGACTGAGGTTCCATTTTAAAGAAATATTTCAATTTTTTCATTTTATTCTGTATCTGGATTTCAGTGTGTAAAACATGCCAAATGAGCAAAGTGGAACAGATTTACTCCAGCTCTGCATGATGTAGTGAAAATGTATTTGTCTTTATAGAGACTTAATTCTGCCACAGTGCGTATAACTGCTGAGTTTTAAATTGGATGCTGATGTGTCCATTCCCAGTTTTACTGAATAACCTTAAAAATTACAGACAGAGAAGTTTCAGATGCCTGGGTGGAAATAGTTACCTACCTGGCGTGTGCTTCAAGGGCATTTGCAAGGAACTAGAGCAAAAGACTCACCTTTTCTTTTGGTTTAAGTTGGAAATAACTGATATTTCCTATTCCCACCACATCCCTACACATATTTGAACTTAGAAACGGAGGCCTGACTATTCTTCGAAATTTCGTTGTCAAAGCCTAAATTACATTGTCATGGCCAGGCTTAAATTCACTTTCTCCTTAACCACTCCAAAGACTGCTACTAAATTTTCTTACAAAAAATATATTCTGGATTGAGGGAATTTTATGAGATTAGTGAAAATCATCTGTGAGCTAAAGTATCTTGCTTTGAAAAGAAGCTTTCAATAATTGCCACTCCTCTTCTGTGACTGATTTATTTATGTATTCCTTTTGCAAAGTATTCTACAACTAAGTTTCATGAGACTTTTGTCAATAGAATGTAACTTTGCTTATATCATTCTGTCAACAAAAAGGCAACAGAATAGAAATTTTTGTCCACTGAACTAAACTGCAGAATCTTTTCACAGGTGTCTATCAAATAGAGAATGTTTACTATGAAAATATATCTTCTCCACTATGAACAAACTTTGATTGAATATTGAGAATGTTAAATAAAGTTAAATCCTATAAAACACTTTTGACTTAGCACTTTTGCCAAATGGGATCACTGCTGATACATAGCTTACTCTGGTTCTCTGTCCTGGCAGTTGCATTTAGGAGACCTCAAGACAGTAAATTTTCTCTTGAATGTTCAATAGGTAATTGTTACAAGGTTGGTCAGGGTTTTTTGTATAAATATTTCCTGAAAATAAGAAGTTGTATGGGCTGATAATGATTTTACCTATACTTCAAGTTTTACTGCTCTGTTCATTCCTTCTTGGATGATATTAGGGGTAAGGTACAGACTCCAAAAACCTGGACTTTCACCGCTCATGTTAGCTGTTGTGGAAAAAGTATATGGTTTAATAGTTGATGACGTATTTTGAGTGTCTCTCTGTTGCCAATTTAATTCTTTCATTGTTGCTCTGTTGATAGCACTACGTTGCTTGTGAAGAACATGTGTACTGGAGCAACTGTAAAGACAAAATTGTTACTCTCTAGATTTAGGTCAGGTTACAACGCTACTATACTGAAGAGATGGACATCTCTGGTTACATGGGAAGCTTTTTCATCTCTTACACTCCAGCTGAATGGTGGGAACAGAACTGGTTTGCAGTTATTTGTGGAGGGGACTGGAGGTGAACCTATAGTGTGATGTTGCACTTGGAGTTCAAGAGATTCAACTATTTCTGAATTTTTCACTATGGTCTCATGAACTAAAATAGTTCACTTTAGTGAGTCTCCATTTCATGGTGCTCTGTGAAGAACCTGGAGATCTGTGCAGAAACCATTTTATCACGTGTTGCTATCATGCAACAAGATGTTAGGATTTTGTCTGCATGGCATATGAATCAACTTTTTAAAATTACTATCAATCTAGAGAAGAATTTATATAAATGTGTTTGTTTGTTTGTTTGTTTGTTTGTTTTTTTACAGTGCACAGAAGAGTACCCATCAGTAGTTCCACACCTTTTTCTTTTCAACAAGCAGAAAGAACAATTACTGGGAAATGTCATCATACTGAGAAAATTGATGGTTTTTTTGTAAATGAATGACTGTCGTAATAGCTGAATGTTTGAACACAATGGCTGATACTACATCAATAACAAAAAAGAACTTCTTTTAATGTGGAAAATGAACTTCCTTTAAAGTGGATAAAAATAATTTATTTTACATTGTTCTCCTTTTTGCCAATTGTCTTCCTAGATTATACTTCTATTTTTGGCCATGCATATATTTTTAAATTTATTTCCCCATGCTGCTTGTAAGTTTAATACATACAATTTCTTTTCATGTTACATTTGTCAAGGGTACATATGCTACCCTGCTCAATTTCTTCATGCAATTGAGGAGTGATCAGAAAAAGTTGAATGAAGTTGTTCTATACTGAAAAATGTCCTTGACATTCTCACCACTCAAGCAAAAAAGCAGCTCACTAATTCTTCATCAGACAACTGTTGTTCAAATATTGTCAAAATATCTGTGCTGCCAGTACTTTTCCCCCAGCATTTAGGCAGTTAAGATAATGCTGTGCTCTTACGCTATAAGAGATCCTGTATTTTCTAGTATAGGTAACAACCAGAAGTTTTTACAAGATTGTAAAGCATGTTTTACCTCCATGAATTTGTGAAATTTACTGTGAGGAATAAAAATTGTCAGAACCCTAAACTACAGAAAGATACTTTATATTTAGTCTGTTTAAATTCTGTTTTTCTAACTTATGTATGGTAATTTTACATTTATATGCCTATTTTTGTATACACATAGATATGGAGATTCCCACTGACTCATGTGAACATCTTAAGCTTTGTAACTCCCTACATATGACAAACAAAACAGCCCTGCCTCTTTTTTGATGTTTTTGTTATGCAGAAGCTTCACAACTTCCTAATACAAATTTCTATCTCTTTTGCACTCTATTTTTTTTCCTTTGCTGTTCTACAGTATTTGAGAAAGAGGCTGTTTGTTCTTTTGGCACAAAGTTGTTAGGCATCTGCAAAAAGAGTGCTTTTATTCCACAGCATGGCCCTTATAGGGCCATAAAATTCCATAAGTATGCGTGTATTTGTGTTTGCACATCAGGGCTGGGGAGGTATGTGGGAGATGCTCTCAACTGAAATGGCATCCAAGTCTGAAAGCATAAACTATAGATTAAATATTCAGGGCATCTGTCAAAATCAAAGTCTGCAGTTTTGATAAAGCTGCACATACAGTAAATATTTTTTGTGACATAGCACTTATAAAAATATTATGACAGAATTGAAAACATTTTGACAGGGAAGAAAGCTATTTAAAATAAAAGTGACAACCTGATTAAAGAAAAAAAGTAAGATGGCCATCTTGAAAAGCTCTGGGAAGGGCTGTGGTTTTCTTGCATTTCTTTTGTTTACAGTTGAGCAAGGGAGTTGCAGGGACGTTCAGACACATTTCCTCTAAGTAAATATCAATCCACTGGTGAAAGGAGCAGAAGTCAAGTCTGGAATTAAAAGAGGTGAAAAGAGGAGAAGGATTTTGTCTCGAACTGTTGACTGAGAAGAGAGTATGGACTGGGATGTCTGATTCCTGTCAGCAAGGCTACATTTCAGATTTGCCTGTAAGGAAAACATGAACATTCTATTTAATTTGCTTCTGTAAAATTAATATCTGCTCGCTTTTTCAAGCATCTCACAAGAAATTATTTACAAATTTTAGGAATAATCTGAGGATATGTTTAGTTGTTTCTCATTTATCTCTGTAATCTGGTTTCTGATCATGTAATTACAAATCTTGTCCTTTTATTAGCTAGAACAAGTATTCAGTGTTTCCATTTTTCAAGTCTGATATCAAGTGTGAGATCAGATTGAAATTAAAACACTAGAAGCATTCTGCCTGTATTTGTAACTTTCAAAGGAAAAAAGTCCTGTGTGCAGGCAACCCTTGATAGGACACACTAGGAGATCCTGGCATGGAGGAAAATTCAGCAGCTTGCTGAAGTATTTTCTCTATGAGTTAGTTTGCCAGGATTTTTTGAGGGGCTGTGTGTGAGTGTGGGGTGGGGTTTTTTTTGTTGTTCCTTTGGTGTATTTTGTTTTTGTTTGTGTTTTTTTGATTATATGGGGTTTGATTTCTTCGGGAAAGAAGGCTAAGGAGTGTCCCTTGTGCTTACAGGTCCCTGATGTATGTACCTCCCAAACAGTCCTAAAAATAAAAGCATAGAAAACTCGAAGAATTCCCAGCCCAGCTATTTACTGGTTACATTGTAATTCAAGAGACTGCTGTGTTGAATTTACATTATGTTTTAGATAGTTTAAAAGATGCAAAATTTGCTCTAAGAAAACATCATGACAATATGTCTGGAGATATTTTTCTGCTTCAACCATCTGAAAAGTTTGTGATTTATTTTGTGATGAGTCCTTCCTATCTGGAATAGATGAGTATGCAGAGCAGAAGTAACAAAGCCTCCTTAATCAGGGAAATTTAATACCTCTCATAGAACTCATTGAGGACATGTTCTTTTTCACTCAGTCTTAGTGTCACTGTTATGTCTTCTCCCCAAGTTTCTTGACCTGTTTACCTTGCACAGATTTTACATTCTGATGACTTCTTCTGTTCCACAACAATATGCCATTTGTGGTTTTAATTTCACAGTTTGCCTAGGCTGTTGTTACTTTGCAGTGCTTCCAGTCTTATTACCATGTGGTAGCCCTGTTCATACTTCCATTTATTCAGATGTATTTTCTCAGCTTTTTCACTGCAGCTTTCTCTGATCTTCCCTCTTTCTCCCCTCCATACTTTAGCTGTAGATGTATTAATTCATGTCATTCTGGGCAATGGAACATGCAAATCAAAAGCATTTTACAGAGATGCTTCAATAAATTTCAGTATGAATATAAGCATGAACCGTATTTTAACATATGTTTCTACATACACACATATTAAAATAATTTCAATCTGTGATTATACATTAACCTGGTAAAATGAAAACTCCTGTACAACCATAAATGCAGTGTTATTCTCTTGCCATAAGACTATAATATGCATGTATCCAGATAGCTAATGATATAGTTGAAGTTGATGTTGACATTTACTAGTATATTAAATTTTTTTAGTTGTTGTGGAAACTGCTGTATATACTTGACCCTGTCCTTACTGAGTCTGATAAATGTTCCTCCTAAAATTGAAAGCTGCATTTCTCATGGTACCAGGGATTCTCTTTTCCCCCTTCCCTTGCAATTTTGCTTAGTGTCTCATTTCCATTTCTAATTTAATTGTATTTTAGCTCATTGTGACAGTATCTGCTCTTGACAGATCTGTCACAGTATTTGTCCTATTTCTATCAACTGCCAGATTCCTTTTCCTTTCCAGGATCTTCTCCTTTCACTTGTCCCAGAAACTGCTAGTCACCATATTTATGTTACCAGAGCATTATGATTTGAAGTAAGATTTGCCTTGTTCATTGGCACTGGTCTTAGTTAAAATGAATTTCTTTTCAGAACAGTTTCATAGCAGAAGGCATATAGACATTTTTCAGAATATCAAACCTTGTCTTACTATTTTACCTCTTAGTTTAGTTGTAGTTTTGACTTGTTTAGGCTACCTTGATTTTAAAAAGAACAAAAATAATAATAAAACCCCAAACAATAAAATAAACACCATGTCCCAGTTGTTTATTGCATAATTACCAGCAACGAGACCAAGAGTACCATTCAAACATGGTGAAGCACTAAATGACCACAATTAGACTTACTGTGTAGCAGTGACTCTTTTCTCCTCTCCTGAAACTTGAAATGCTCTGTCGGCTCTTTACCACATCTGTCTGACTTCTATCTTATTTTTTATCTTATTTTCAGGATGTATTTTAGAGCAATATAAATACCTAGTTTTTATTTCTCTCTGATCTTTTTGCCTCCAGTGCCCTCCACTGGACCTGCTCCCAGGAGTTCCTTTCTGTCTTCTGAGGAGCCCAGAACTGGACACAGCATTCCAGGTGGGGCCTCATCAGGGCTGAGTAGAGGGGTAGCGTCACTCCAGGATGTCGGTGACCTTCTTGGCCACCAGGGCACTGCTGGCTCACAGGAGGAGCTTGTTGTCCACCAGGACTCCCAGGTCCATCTCTCCACAGAGCTGCTTTCCAGCAGGTCGGTTGTTCCTTCTCAGGCTCAGGACCTGCATTTGCCTTTGCTGAATTCCAGGAGGTTCCTCTCTGCCCATCTCTCCAGCCTGTCAAGGTCTTTCTGAAGGGCTGCTCAGTCCTCTGGGCTATGGGCTGCTCCTCCCACCTTTGTGTTGTCAGTGAAATTGCTGAGGAGGCCTCTGCCCTTTTATCCAAGTCATTGATGGATAAGTTAAACAAGGCTGGTCCCACTACTGAACCTTGGGAGACACCACTAGGGACAGGTCTCCAACTAGACCCTGTGCCACTGATCATGACCTCTGGGATCTGCTGTTCATCTGGCTCTGATATTTTGTCAGTTAAATGATGAGCTGTGGAGCAGTGTGGTCTATTGGTTGTGGGAAGGCAGTACGGTTTTTAATTTGTGCTCAACTTACCCTCAATTATAATCGAATATTTTCTAGGTAGGCATATTTGCTTATTTTTTAAAGGGTATCTTAAAACGAACGGCCTAAAAATAATGCAAAAATTAAACACCACTCTTCCACACTCAGTTAAAAGATATTTACTTACAAGAGATCTGACAAAATGGGTAACTGAATGTCAGACAGGTACAGATTACTATCAAGAAAAAAGGACTAAACACCTTCTTTAGTGTAATGTTGCAAGACACCTACTAGATAGAAGAGTAAGAATAAAGAATGTCAGTAAGAAACATCTTACTTCTAATTTTTTGTCATGGGTAGTTATAACTGGGCTGAAACAGCTCCAGCATGAATGGATTGTGGAGGCAAAAAACATGATAAAGACATGGACCATGTGTTTTGTTAGTGGTGTATATAAGAGTTACTGCTCAATTCAGACTACTTTTTTCCATGTCTATGGGGAAATATTCCCATACACTCAATAGGAATCTGGTTTCTAGACTTCTGAGTTTTAAAATATCTCGTACTCTCAATAGGTTTTACACAATCCAGTGTTTTATCTATGTTTCACTTTTTCATAATTTTTTCTTAGCATATCTGTGGTTCCTAAATGAATACTGTCAGACAAAATACTCAGAGAAAAATTTGAAACATAATGGATCAGATCTTAAAATGAGGTAATTTAATACTATCAGAATAAGCTAGCAATTAGAACTGATTATTAATCGCGATCCGCCTCTGATTCCTAAATAAGCGTATTATATACATACTATATCAGTGGTAGTGTAAGATTCACCATGTATCTACAATTGCTTTTTTCTCACTCAAGAGCCAGGACCACCTTAGCAGGACTAACTTGATCAAGAAAGGAGGCTTGAAAGGAAAGCTAATTGGACAAGCTCTTCTATTTTTAAAAAATGCACCTGTAGATGGTGATTCTACATCTCTGACAGACTTTGTAGCACTGAACTCTTGCCCCATGTTAATGTGTGAATGTGACTGACTGCTCCTTCCGCAGCTTTCAACACGAAACCAATATTGTCATAAAATGTAACTCGTTTCTATGAGTGTGTGTTACTGCACTTCCTTCTTTCATTGTCTAATGGGTAAAGGGTAATTTGAAAATGCAGTTAGCCAAGAAAATATGACAGAAGCCTTAATGCTCCTTATTATATCGGAACTAATATTCGCAATCACACTATTTGACTATGTGTGGTTTACGTTTACAAGATGACCAGCTAGTGCAGTTATAAATGTTAGCCTCTTTAGGATCAGAAGCATCATCTCATGGATTCAGTGTGTTGTGCCTCAGAAGTTAGGAGCCTTTGAAAATATGTATTTCAAATTTAAACAACTAGAACATGAGTAAAAATGTAAGCAGTATTATTTTTATCTTTCATTCTTGAGGACTATAAGATTACACATTAAACAAAGTACATTGGCATACGGGTATTTCTGCAGTCAGAATTTGAGGAGAATTTTATAGTCCTCAGAATAAAATTGAGAGGGTTGACAGTAGAGGTTAGGTGCTAAGACTAATTTCTTAGTTTAGTTTCTAAAGGCACTTGTTTTCCTAGTGATATCCTAATTGTGTCAGATCCTTAGAGATGTACAAGTAGCAAGTTCTTTACGTTGCTGAGAACATTTTCCCAAGCTGCAGGGACTTCCCTGATAAAAGGAGTTTATTTTGAAGGTTATTTGTGATTGGCTTGGATCAACACTTCAATTTTAAATATGTACCTGATGAAACACAAGATGTACAAGAAGTATTTCTATCTCTAAACTGTAAAATATATGTCGATATTATACTCCAGAGTTATTCAGTCTCAGAAGTCAAATTACCCAGTAGAATATTTTCTGAAAGTGAAAATAAAAGCTATCTGAATACAGCTAAGTTTGTTTGCTTTTATTTGGTGGAAAAAATAAAGATTTTTAAAAACTAAAATTAAATCTTTTGATACATTTCTTATCATTAAAATTAAATTCTTCGGTAAACATATATAACCATAGTATCATAGAATACATCTATTATGCTTCATCTGTTGTATTTGTTTTTTATTTCTGCTATGGCATTTCAAGAAGTAATAAACAGATAAAGGATGCTTTAATAAAACTATAAACAAATTACAACTTATATTTTTAAATTACCTGTTTCTATATATTCAAGAAACTCTAATAAGACTGAATTTGAATACTACTCTAGAGTGGAAAAATCTTTGTACCTTGTGAATACATAGCAGAAGTTAACAAAAAGATGTATTTTTTGAGAGGTCAGATCATTTGATTGGCCATTGCCCTGGTGGTGAAGTGGTCACTTTGCTGGTGCCCTGTGAACAGCCATAGCTATCCTGTCAATAAGAACAGTTAAAACCAAAGACAATGTCTGAAAATATCAGCACTACCTCTCTGATTTTTACTCATGAGTTTTCCAAAGATTTCCTGCTGTCTAATAAAATACACGTACACCTGAATTCTGAGCATAATCTGATACTTGAAGAATTTGGCAGGCTGTCAATCTAAAGTACACATCATCTGGGACCTGAGCACAAATTGGAGAGGGAGAAGGATGTGTGAGTAAGCATAATGCCAGTGGAAGACTGGGGCATGAGTGGAGGCTGCCAAAAGATCACTACGCGGTCAAAGGGCATCAAGCATTATTAGCGAAGACCAAAGTTCCAAATTGGAATGCCCAGTGTGATGCCCAATTTCATGTTCTGATACTATGCTGGCAGTCCAAAACATGTGCATGTATCTAGATGTGTAAAATCTGGTAAAATTTTTCTTGTTGGTTTTTTTTGTTGTTTTTGTTTTTGTTTTTGTTTTTTTTTTGTTTTTTTTTTTTTTTTTTTTCTTAAGGCAAATCAATATCAGGGAATGGAAATAATGAAGGTTTACATTATATCTACCTATTTGTCAGAGCATGACAACCAACTTGTGTGTATGTCGCTGACATGTATGGATTGAAGTGTACAACCCTGTGATATTGTGGTTCATAGATATTTGTGATAAATACTGGTGAGTGACTTAATCTGGAAGAAATGAACATTAAATTGTATTTTCCCTAAGAATACGTATTTTTGCCCTTCAAAAAGAAAAAAAGAATCATATTCCCAATCTCCTTGATCTTTTTTCATTTTTCTGCAGTAGTTCTGTCAGTTCTTCAGGGGGTTCATAAAGAGGAGTAGTCATTTTATGCTTTTCTTACTACCCTAAAATTAAACCACTTTCAATCCATCAATCAATGGTCATAATTTTAGGCTGACTGTTCTCATTGTAACGGAAAGAGTCTCATTTAAATTGATTGATAAACTAAGAAGCCTTGATAAAATATGGTCTGCTTTTATTAATCTTTTGACTTAATAATGAGCTGTCTGATTTTTTCTCTCCATTCACCCACCCTTTCCTTACTTCAGCTCTCCTTGATATACACTAGCTTGTAATATGACTGTAGCTGAGCACTGGCTTTTTTCAGTTCTGTGGTGATTTTTTTCCTGGTACACCTGATAATTTTTATGTACTTTTTTAGTGTTTTATGTACTGTCCTTTTGCTACCTTTTGGCTTAGCCATGCAAAAATCTACTATAGATGCCAAAACTACTATAGTGAATTAGATCATTGATTTACCTGCACTGGTATTATGTCCTTGACAGTGCCAGAAATACCAGAAGATTGTGTGAGAAACACCTTTTCCTGCCACTCCTTTGAATCACAGGGATTATGAATAACCTTTCTGCACTTTTAGAGGTTTTTTCCAGTATTTTGTTTTCATAGTATGTGTAGATATAATTACTTATGTTTAACTCTCCTAAGCCTTTTTTCTGAATAATATTTTGAGAGAATTAAAAAAAACTACTGTGTCACTGTGTTCAAAATGTACTTTCCTTTTATACTCATTTTTTGTTTTTCCTTTTTTTTCTTTTTTTTTAGTATTAGAACTCAATAAGTGGTAAATATAAACATCTGATTAGCTTCTTTTTACCAAATGTTTGGCTTTGTAAGTTTCTGACCACAGAGAGGAAATAAGAAATTTTTGTGTTTCCAGAAGTTTCCAGCAAAAGGTACTGCAAAATATAAGGAAAATAGACAATGAAATGAGAGCTGATGAAAGATGGCAGGTGGTGGCTCTGCCCAGAGTACAAACAGGTTTAAGTGAGAAATGTGGTCTTAAAATTATGCTATATGTTATATCAATAGTTAAAGAAAATAAAAATTTAGGGGGAAAAGAAGAAAATCAAAATAATCTTTCAAGAGATTCTTGTTACAAACTGAGGTCTACTACCTACAATAAGAAAAAAATGGGTCCTGTACTCAAATCAAGGGACTTTGTGCCACCATCTGTAAAACTTTTGACTTAAGGAAAGAAAAGTGACTTCAGAGCTGTCTTTGATCTTTGTAAGATAATAAATTATTCCTTTTTGGACATTGTGGTAAAATTTTCAAGCTAAAAATAAACCCATTATTTTTAGTCCACCTCCCTGTGAATTAAGACATACTGATCAACTTTGAAGGTAGGTTATTAGGATAGAATACCAGCATTTTTGGCTGGATGTGACTGTGAATTTTTGTTACTCTCTGCTAATTTCAGTGCATCTTTCTTCTGAATATTTTTTTCCATTGTCTAACTTCTCTTCTGAAAAATTGTTCACCCTCCATATTGGTACAATTTTTCCAAGGGACAGACTTTTTGCAGCTGAATTCTCTAAAATATGTTGTTAGCAGAAATTAAAATTTAATAAATTTTAAATGTTACCCCTAAAAGCCTTACATTGACTGCTAAAACAATATAATATTTTTTTATATTTGACTGGGTAACCTTAATGTAAAATTTCTTTTATCTTTTGTGACTTTGATTCTAATTTCAGCTAACAGCCCTTTTAGCCTGCTGCTCTATTGTAATGAAAACATAGTACAATCTCTGAAACTTGTTGTGGACTCAGGAGAATAAATGAGAGTGAAATAATTCGGTGTGAGGAATGTCAGATAGTTGAGCTTATGGGAATTTCTTATCTGACCTTATCTCAAGAGTCAAAACAATTGAAAATTTAAGTGATAATTAGATTAATTAGGATTTTCATGTTGGCAGCTAAGAGAAATAAATGCAACATAGATGCATGGAAGAAAATCATAGAGAGGCTGAGGAGTAAAAATTCAAGTAAGAAGCTCTAATTTTTTATTGTCAAATTAAATACCGTTGTAAGTGGAAAAGTTACAGTCTGAAAAACCGGAATTAGTCAGCAAATGTTTGAGAGACAGTGCAATATCTATTGACTAGTTACAGAAAATGCTTGTTTATTTTAAGTGCATGTTTTAGCAAGATCAGAGTAAGACAGAAACAACAGTCAAACTGTCTTAAATCAGAACATAAACTTCTAATGCTACATTGAACCCAAGATGTTATTATGGTGGCAATGAAGTGAAAGGTAGCAAAGTTCCCTCCTATGGAAGAAGCAGAGTACTGTGGAGAAGGCAGTTTTGTTTCTTACAGAAAATTCTCTAAAACTCTAACACACGAAAAGAATATAGTCCTAATTTGTAAATGCGCTTGTCTTTCTATTTCAACAATTTATCCCTAAAAGGTTCAAGAGAAGGCAGCCTTAGATGCAGTCCATGTTACAGAGATGAGTTGTGTATATGATTTACTAGCGAAATCAGAATTGATACTCAAATAACATTCTTTGCTACAAGGCATTGAAAAAAGGAACCCTTAGAATTTAGTAATGTAGAATTCCATGGAAGGAAGGAAAACTTTCCTTCTTGCTCTTCTACAAGTATGTCAGTCACTCTATTTGCAGTGATGCCCAGTTCAGACAATGCCATTATCTGCCGAATGACCCCATAAGCTAAAGGACCATCTGCCTTATTATTAATTCTCTGATGAAAACTCCTCTTGTATTCCTTTATTTTTACCTGTACACACAATTGTCCTCCGTATTTATGGAGCATTTTGTTATTCTGCAAGACTGACTTCTAGCTGGCATCTGCTCATTTGCTTGAACGTACTAATATGAAAAGCAGTTATTTTCCAGTGTCTCCCAGTACAGTCAGGGGAAAGGTTGCTCATGTGGTCTAAGATATCTTAGGAGGATTCTCCATTCTACAGAGCTGTGTTTGATTTTGTTCAAGGGATTATTCCTGCATTGGGGCAGTAAAGGGGTTCTGTTTGTTGACTGAAAATTTTTGCCCTGGAATTGGTTTAAGAACAGATAAGAAAGGAGTCCAAAGATTTTATTTTTGTCTTTCTTCCATTGTGTTTTTATCATTTGCTGCATTAGGTCCAGCTTCAGGAAGTGGAGCAATGAAAGCTGAGAGCAAGACGCTGACAGGCAAAAATTGGAAGATGTCACTGAGTAGTTTGGAACAATCCCTTCTTTGTGCTGCAGGGATGTTAAAATTAATTAGCATTTATTTCAGTATGAAAGCAAAGGAAAGATTGATAGTAATTCTTCCCAGGGGACAAGAAAAAAGGAGAAAGAAATGTCTTTCTGCACACATTTCTCTTTCACCCTCTAGGAAAATGGGATAGAAATGAACACTACCTTCAACAGCACTTCAATTGCTGGTGGAAGTGGAGGATAGCTGAGGAAAGATAAGAGATGTTGGAGGCTAGTTTTTCAAGACAGACAAAAGAAGAGGATATAGATAGATGTGTGATGCCCATATTTTAGTGTGAAAAAGTGTGATGGAAGAGAAATTCTAATGGTCACAATGCAGAATTTGTAAGGGAAAATGTAAATAACGGAAAAATGAAAGAACACCATTATTTTGATGAGAAAAAAGAATTATCTGGAATTATCTGGTTTTGACATATAATGTATAAAATATGAATTGTGTAAATTCAAAGAAGATGATACACAAATTAACAACCTCTTATAACTCAAAGCTATATTTATCTGAAATGTCACATGTAACACTCAAAACACCTTTCCTGCCATTGCCATAACAGGTGCTTTTTAACTGTATCCGTAAATGAACAGTTTCTGAAAATTTTCTTGGTTACCTACAGACATTATAAATTTGAGATTCTCTACATCTTCAGGTACTGCCTGATAATTAGTCTTGAGGGCTTTATTGCTAGCTTTAGCTGCCTCATTTTCCAGTTCTGACTCCCACTACCTCCTGTTGAAGTTTAGGTGAATTTAGTTTTTTGACTGAATTTTTCAAGGTCTTGCTTCCAGTTTGTCTTTTCTAAAGGTTCAGTTTATGATGCTTGTGGTGGAAACAGTGGGTTATTTAGTTTTGACCTGACTATGCTCATTTCCTTATCATTCATGTGCACTAAATCCAAGCAAACATATTTTAGAAATAGGCATTTGGTTTATTACTTTCGGGGTTCTGTAAATACTAGTCTTAATTTTTCTACTAGATATGCACATAGAAAGGTCAGGAATATAAAAATTCATATATTCATCTCTATGAAGAAACTGGTGTTGTTTAGCGTGGGCGCTCTACCTATTTTTACAACAATTGCTTGGAAAGCTTAGGTGGTTGGTTGGTTGCTTTGGGGTTTTGTTTTTTATTATGTGTTCTTTTGTTTTTTTTCTTTTATTTGTCATTTTAAAGGAATGGTATTATATTGCAAAAATAGAACTATGAGGAAGTTACCAAAAGAATGAAGTGTTGTTTTACCCTTCTCCCAGACAAATCCAACCAATTTCACACTGACAGCACCATGACAGTCCACATGGTTTATTTGTGGGGGGGAGGAAACACTCTTTTTTTTAATACACTATTTGAGAAAAGAAAACAGATGCTAATTTTATCTTTATTTCACCTTCCTGGTCAAGCACACTCGTCTCCCAGAAGAGATAGGGTTGCTCACTATTTATGATGACAGTTGCCTTTTAAAGAAGTAAGGAATGAAGCATCTGAGGAATGTATGTGTCCTGCCAGGAGCACAGTGGGATAAATGTCTTCCATTTGGGATAAGATGTACTGACAGCTCAGTAGGAACAGCTGAAATTAACTGTGCATTTGGAGGTTTCATACTGACCTGAATCACTGAAACCAACTTGCATGTGTCTTATAATTTTAATAAATCTTGTTTTTTCTGCAGAGCAGAAAAAGGAACAATGTTGCATAGCTATTAATTACAAATTTTGCCACAAAGAGCAATTGCAGTGTTGAAAAAAGAAAAAGCTAATAAGTATTTCAAAAGTAATTTATTGTGCATTCTATTTAAATAAAAAGGAAGAATAAAAAAATTACATAGATGAGAGTGGGAATGAATCAGTGCTTTGCAAGCTTTAACCCTCTGCTTTTGTTGCAACTCAGCCAGGAACTGAACTAATGAGCTGGCAGTGGAGCTGTGGTGACGAGCCAACAAGTCCTGAGGAGTGCATCAGAAGAAGGGAAGGCTAGTAAGTGTCAAAGGTCATCAATATATATTTAAAGACTAAAAGTTTCACCAGAAAATTTTACACTAATAAATCACAGGATGAATGCAATGTGTACATCCACTTGTGCTTGCAAAAAATGAGCTAAAGAGCTCAAGCTTCTGGAGAAATATCAGTCCTACATATTAAAAAGGTTCTGTAACTTTTTCTAATTCCTACCTGTATTTCTGATCTATATAAATTTTCTGTATTTCCTTAAACATGTTAGAAGATGAAAAAAAGCCCATCAGGTGGCCAGGAAGGTCAAGGGTATCCTGAACTGTATCAGAAATGTTGTGGTCAGTATTAGATTACATCTTGAATTCTGTGTTCAGTTCCGAGCCTGACATTAGAAGGAAATATTGAGGTGCTGGAGCATGTCCAAGAAGGGCAGCAGAGCTGGTGAAGGGTCTGAAGCACAAGTCTGATGAGGACTGTTTGGGGAAACTGGGGTTTTTTTTAGCCTGAAGAAAAGAAGTCTCAGTGGAGATCTCATCACTCTCTACAACTACTTGAAAGGAGACAGAACAAGGGAAAATGTCCTCAAGTTGCACCAGGAAAGATCTAGACAGGATATTGGAAATTATTTCTGCACTGAAAGAGTGGTCAGGCATTGAAATAAGTTGCTTAGGGAAGCGGTGAAATCACATCCCTGGAAGTGTTCAAAAGGAGTGTGAATGTGGCACTTGGGGGCATTGTGTAGCGATGACCATGGAGGCGCTGGATTAATGGTTGGACTCGATGTTTTTTAACCTTATTGTTTTTATGATTCTGTGATTCTATAAATCTGGAGAAGATAAATGTTGGTGTTGTAATTGAGAGATTTAGCAAAAAACCTAGATGTGATAGATTGCGATTGTTTAATATCTTTTCCTCCATTTCCACTGTTGCTGCCCAGGTGAGTCTACACTAAATCTGCCAAAATTTTCACATTTGAATTCAGTGACACATTGAGGGCATAGTCGGTGACGTGGAGAAGCCCCAGTCTCTCACTGGAATATGCAATGGAAGCCTGTAATCATACTACCTTTTGTTATTCCTGCACAGAGTATCTGCCTCTTCCTTAATCTTTTAAATACATTCCACTTTGCTGATTCTTTTATCAACAAGTGTACAATATGCAGGTATAGTTTGCTATTTCTTTGAGTCAGCTCTTAACAGGGCTGTTAGATGCCAGGTAGCACAAGTTAGGAGATGTCACCAACAAAACAAAATTTAACAGGCTGTTTGTAACATAGAGTGGATGAAAGAGGCATAATTTTAATTAGATTTTGCAGTTGTTTCTCCATTATTCCCGATTAGGTCTCAAATCCATCTCTAGAGTACAGATGTAGTAATTTGTGTGGGATCACAAGATTGCAGAAGCCTATTTTTAAGATTATCCTAAATTAAGATTAGGATGGGCCTAAAACTTAATTTTTATTAGTGGAAATAGATGCAAGAACTGAGATATCTTATTCCAGTCTGCTTCCTCTGCATTTTTATTGCTTCTGTAAGGAATTATGCTGGGAAAAAAGTACCAGCCAGAGTCAGTCTGGTACCAATACTTGTATAGACATCTTCATGACACAGCTTGGTGACATCTCTTCCTCCCTGCTTCTTTTCCTTCTAACCTCATCAGCTCTTCCTCAGGCCTGTTTTTCCACTGTTGTCAGGTGTTATCCATTCCTCCTGATAGCTTTTCTCTCTGGGGTTCCTAGGTTCCTAGTAATTTTGTTAGTCGTTCCAGAGCAGCCTACTTTATTTGCTTTTATTCAAATTCAGCTATTCTCTTTCTCTCAATATGCTTATGTCTAATAAGATGCGCTGAGAGTAAAAGTGACAGCTTTCCTTATTCAATGTCTGTGTCTGAAGCTATCACATGTACAAAAAGTGCAAAAAATTTTAATACCTTTGCATTAGCAAATTTAAACAGAAACGTCAATTTTCACTTTTTAAAAAAGAAATAATATTCCAATGTAGAGCTGCAGACTGCTAGACCCTGCTTAAAAGTCAGCACTCTTACTGAAAAATTGTCAGAACTTTTTAATGGAAAATAACTTTTTCTCACACAGACTGACTTTGAGTAAGACTGAATTGTATTAGCTGGGGAGGGAGGTTGAATAGTAATGACACCTTGCACAAATACACAGGATGCTTTGGCATCACTAGCATGTGAATGAAAATATTACTAAATTAACACTATAAATTTCACAAAGAGAAATATGTACAGACTAGTCACATAAACTTAACCTGTCCAGGAATCATTCTCCAGTTTATCTAGTAAAATTCTTCAGTTACTTAAATAGACGACACGAGATTTTCATGTATAAGAAACATGGGATGGTTCACTTACATGGCTAACTTTTATCTGATTTTCATGAGTTTATAAATAACTTTTTAACATATTTTAGTATAGCACAATGTAAAGTTATTTGATAATTGGTATGAAATTGTCTTAAGAGGCATAAACTTTTCATGTACAATTATGTAAATCATACAATTGCTAGGAGATATTATCATTGTAGCTCAGGTTCCTAGAAATAAAGTTGGAAAGAAGAAAGAAATTGGCTTCTTTTCTTTTCTGGTGCATTACAGAGCAAGATGCCAAAGCTGTCATGAGATGTATATAACCTTTTTAAAGGGTAAAAATATCTGTTCCAGTGTAGTATTTAATGAATCCCAAGTAACATCACCCCACATGTGCAGTGTCAGAGGTGCATTGGATTTCCCTTTGCTTGGACTACTGACAAGACCTGCTATGGAATGTGAAGAAGGCAGACTGAAACACATTGCCTATGAAAAAGGGCATGCTTACGAAGGATACTGAACAATATATACAAATCTAAGTCAGAAAATGATTGCTATATATTGAATGGGTTTTATCTCTTTATATGCTAAGTAGTCTTTTGATGTTTTCTCTCCATAAAGCATTGTTGCAGTCACAAGTTATAAGCATTAAGGATTAGATTCCTGGCCCCCTTGCTTTTCATATTTAAAGTTTCCATGACTGCACAACTTGAACTTCAGAGAATTATCTTTTATTGTTTACACTGATACATTTATGTTTGTTGGCTATACTGCACTGTGCATCATCCACAAAGTAGATAACTCAAGAATTGTATAATCGTTTTCAATCCAACAGTGTTTCTGGATGACAATACAGTGAATGACTAGAGAAGCTAATTTCTCCCATTCTTCTTGAAGCACAGGAAAACAGTAGATACAAGCTACAGAGTCAGAATTCTTTGGAAGACATATGGCCATCCTTTGACCCAAACAGCCATTACCTGGTTATGAGAATACCCCTTTTGTCAGTGTCACTGCCTCAGAAAGAAAATTAAGATAGCATGTGTATATAAATAACCTAAAACAGTAAGGATACTTTTATTTTTACTTAGGAATAGGCAAACCATGTTAGAGACGTCCACAGAACATATGATTTTCCTGTTCACTTCACATATTTCCTGGTTCAGAAGAGTAAACAAAAAAGTTTGGAGATAGAAAGATGTGAAAGAGCCTTCAAGAAGAGAATTTGTAATGATCTTGTTCACTCTCCAGGGAATACGTTTAAAAGAAACACAAATTAGAGTTTGGAGTTTTTGTATTATCTGTTTAAAAAGTAACTTCTGTTGTTGCTGTTCTCTCTATGGTATCTCATGGTATTTGCTTCTATACAGTAGTATTTTATGTCATAAAATACTGAATAAGACAAAGGCTCGGCCACAGGATCCAGAAAATGCATGTATGAGTCATAAGGAAAGATACACAAACAAAAAGAGAGCACAACACAAATTAAGAAAATATCAGACTAAATGGAAGACAGAGAACCCATTTACTTGTGGATAGTTAAAGAAAAAGCAAAAACTTTTCTTCCATTTAGTATTACATGAAGATTTCCCCAAAATATGTGTTTGATATTGCATAATTTTCATGTATTCCAGTTGAAAAAAAAGCAAAAGGAAGAGAACTACAGAAATCTTTCTATATAATCAATGTGAACCTACAAGACAAATTGGAGAAAAATTCATATCAGGTAAGAATTTTTCAGAAATATTGAAAGTAAAACATGAGCAAACCAAAGGAAGGGAAAAACATAATAAAGTGTTCATAAAAATACTGTGGAATAATTTTATTTTCAGTATAATAATTTTATTTGCAGTAACTATGAGGAAGTTAAAATGCAATGTAAGCAACAAAAATGAAACTTCGTTCAGGTTTCCACTTATTTACCAATCCTTGCTACTGTTTATAAAATATTTCTTAAATGTCTTTTCCTTTTCCCCAGAAAACATTATATTTGACTTGACATTCTTTGATAATTTCTAAAGAGAACAAGACTGAGTTAATTCAGCTTTGTTTAGCACAGAGAAGAGGTTGAATTCTGCAGGAAGATACTTCTTCCTTAACCATGTGTCCACTCCCCCTCCCATATCAAAATATGCCTCTATGAACTTGTTCCAAATACTGAAACAGTAGCTTCATGAGTTATCATTCATCCTTTCTACTTTTTTTTTGTCTACTGAATTACCAAAGACTGTGGACATTCACTTGCAATTCAGAGACAAAAGCTATTTCTGTGTTATCTCATGAAATTGCATGGTAACATGACGCATCTTCCACGTGTGAATTGCAGTGGTGTTATGATTTTAAAGTTGTAGCTGAAGAAACAATTAATGCTAACATGTCTGTGTCAGAGTAAGACCAATAAACAGACAATACCTGTAAACTTGCTAAAATTCTTGGAAAGTCAGTTCAGAGATCAAAATTTGAAAAGATTACCTCCTGTTCCTAGACCTGTTCATCTGTTTTTTACCTTAATCCCATGTAAGATGTCCCTGATACAAAGGCTACAAATATATAATACTCCAACTCCACCCTTGCTAGAATATCATATCTGGCACCAGGAATGAAGAAATACTAGCAGAAGACTTGCCTTGACCAAAGCAATCCTAAACATAGTGTTACAAGTTATAATTTGTGATTTTCTTGAAGAAAAACTGTCTGGAACCAAAATTGCCACACCTCTGGACTTTGTGTAGGTTT
The DNA here is from genome assembly GCA_013400915.1 of Pardalotus punctatus. Taxonomy (NCBI): domain Eukaryota; kingdom Metazoa; phylum Chordata; class Aves; order Passeriformes; family Pardalotidae; genus Pardalotus; species Pardalotus punctatus. The sequence goes on from VZTX01023046.1 coordinate 161,909, forward strand.
TCTGAGATATTCTGCCCTGATTCTCACAGTTACAGGC
>VZTX01023046.1:162075-187132 GCA_013400915.1 Pardalotus punctatus
TATAGACTCTGTTGTTCAGGATCAGAATGTGCACATGTGAAAACTTCACTCATTTATTTGCTCCAGATTTTTCTGAAAAAATACTATATTATTTCTGCACCCATACCTTTCTCATCTCATTACACAATCAGAAAGCATTGATATTTTAACTTTGAAAAGTGCTAAAACTCAGCTCACAGACCTTTCTAGGGTGCATGTCTGTTCTTCAGGAAATTATGGTCTGTCTTATATGCCCCAATATTGTTAAAGAGGTCCAGAGAACCACATTACCTCAAATAGCAGAAATAACTTTTGAACTATCTTTTCTAAGCATAACTTTGCAGATATTTAATTTAAATGATGTTTTTCTCATAGACCGGGGGGTAATTTGGAAACATCAGCTTATTTGTCAAGAGACACAGGGGAAAGTGTTGTCATTTGCCCGTTAAAACAAACAAAAAATCATTTTAGTGAGAAATTACTTTCCCTGTCTGGAAAGGGTCTTGAAAGTTGTCAAGGATGTAACATTGGCCTGAGGGGTGGAAAGGCGTTTTTGTGTTTTTTTAATATTTGTCTTCCATATGAAAAATCCTTTAAATCCATGTTTTAGGAAATTCAAAAAAACCTCAACCAAACCAAACCCCTCCAAATAAAACCACCAAAAAAACACAAAAACCCAAATCAAAACAAACCTACAGTTTCCATGCATTCATGAAGACTTTAATTGTAGAATGTAGCATTTAATTTGTGATGTGAAAGATGTTTTTTTTCTGCGTTCTGTAAATGTTTCATCTTGGGGCTTAAATGGTTTGAGGAAAACCTTTTCTTTTAGTGTTGTGTTTGCTTTGCTGCCATAGGAGATAACAGAATCCAGAAAGGCAAATAACTGATGAGACCTTGGAAAGAGCTTGACAAAAGCAGGTACTGAGGTGAAAAAGTTGGCTGCAAGGAAAGACTGGAAGCACAGGGTAGCATTGGGCAAAAGTGACAACAGGACTGGGATGAGAGGTAAGGAGCTGAGCTGGAGATGGTAACTAATGCAGAAGACTGGAGGTGATGGAGGAAGAAAGGTGTGTAATTGTTATTTGTATCCCCAGGGATTGAAGAATGGAATCTGTTATTGAGCCTTCTGTCAAGTAGCTTTTATTCTCATTACAGAGATAAGACTTAATGACTTTCAAATTTGAAAGAAAACATAAACCCGTGATATTGGTAAAGGAGGAAATTATATGTTCTCTCTCCTACATTTATGCATTTGCATATATTTCCAGTACCTGCACTGCACAGATATTCTAAGTTTCATTTGTAATTTCTAAGACCAAACTCAAGCTGTGGTTAAAGGTTCTGGATTTTATTGATTTATTGTGGAAAAATAGGTTATGTATTTTAGACATTAGATTTCAATTTTCAGTATTGTAGAAAGGGAAGACATATAAATGCCATTTCAACTTGAGAAGTATATAAGAAGCAAATATTATTAAATCAGCATATGACACTCACTGACACTCAGATGAGACTTTTAGAGATTAATAGATGCCACTCTAACTGAACTGCAAATTGCTGATTCTTTTTCCTTTGGATTCTGTGCACTTGATTATAGGAATACACTGTTTGCTTTGCATGAAGTGGATTGAAAAGAACAGCTTAGGTATTGATGAAGAAATAAATTCAATTGCAACTGGCTGTGTGAGAAAAAGCATATGAGTTGTACTAAACTATCCCAAAAGGTCCCCTCTAAGTTCAACTACTGTGTGATTCTGTAACACCAAAGCCTTCTATAAAACATCTACGTGTATATATGTATAAAAATATGTATGCATATGCCTGAAAACATGTATATATGTATAGAATAACTGCCTGCTGCTTATTCATTTGATTATAATCAGATTCAAAGCGAACACTTTTCTAGTTTTTGAATCAATAACTTTGATTTCTAACATTTGTGGGAGAGGAGGTCGAAGCACGGGTTCAGTAGTACAGACTACTCAGTTTTTTCATGTATATGCATATCAGTCCTCTGCCACGAATAAAGATGTATACTACATTTGATGTTCTCCTGATTTAATTTGTCAGCACTATTGATTTTTTTACCTTCCTTATTTCAGTTCTTCCCAACAGAATTGTGTGCTGTGGACAGTACCTGCAGCCTGCTCTGTCATTATGGTTAAACACTGGATTTATATAATCATTTCATGGTTATTTTCTCCTTGGTTCACATTTTTTCATGGAATAGTTTCAACATTGATTTGTGGCAGAGGTCACAACCATTTTTAGTGATTGCCAGGAGGAATGCTTCTCTCTATCCAGCCAAGTTTATCCCTTTTTTTATATTAGTAAACTATTCCAAAATTCATGTAAGGTGTCCATGCACCAGGAGCCTGATAATTCTGTGGGTTTATCATTATTGAATTGTCTTATGTTTCAGAGCTTGAAATCTTTGTTCTATTTTCATACTGTAGACTTTCAGAAAGGATTGAGTGTCCATGCTGTGAGTTCAAAGGCCTCAAATGGACTTCTTAATTAGGAGCTCAATGACCACAGCATGTTTAACTGAAAAGATTTTCTTATTTTAATGACAAAATATTGAGGAAGAAGTCAAATATTTTTAGCACTCAGTATGAACTTTTTAATGTGAAATAAAGCTAAATGAATGATTTATCTATTCCTGTTTAATCTGAAATACACCAGCTCTTGTGTTGCAGAGTTCTACTACACACTCTTTGGTCAGTCTAATCTTTCTATTTTTTCTTCTTTAATTGTCTATTAGCTGTATCACTAAGAGAAAAAACTGAAACATTGTTTAATTTTCCACCTTTTTTGGTACATGGGACATTAATAATAAGCAAATAATATTATTGCAATTTACTTTCAGTGTATGTATAATTTAGAGTTATATTTTAGAATCCCAAATACTAATCAAAGATAAACTCTGTAAAGGAAATTAAAATGAAAATTTTATAGGGTGTGGAATGGGGCAAATGCTTACCACATACCTCTCAGAAAAATCCGTTTTGAATGTCTGTCCACAGAATGAGGATTCACTCTTTGCTGCAATTTATGTTCTTAGGCCTATAAATATTTTATGACCTCCCTCTACGAGCACTTGCAGGCACTCACAGCCAGAAGGAGGTAATGCAAAATTGATCTGTGCAATAAAACTGCTGAGCCAAGCAGACATCTAAGAATTACAGTGATTATGCTTTGGTGATTCAGCTGGCCTTAATGGAAATATTATTTGCAAAAAGTGTATCGGTTAAATGTGAATTTCCAACACACTATTATAAGTTTTGTGGTTTTCGGTACCTTGCTTGTGAGGTATCAAGATGGGGATATTATTGGGAAAACTCTTTTTATAATGATGTTTTCCAGATTCAAATTAGGCTAAAAGCAACTTCAAAACCGAGAAGTGGGATAGATACAATATCATTGAGACATTTTAAATTTTTGTAAACTCTTCCACTTACAGGCACCTGATTATCGTTAATGAGATAGAGATATTTAGCAACTAAAACCTGTTCTAACAAAGTTGAGTCTGATTATGTTGATTTTGAATATTACCTTGTTTCTCTAAATAGAAAATGAACCAGATTATCTTTACACCATATCCTATTTGAGAATTGAAAACAAAATTCTAGAGTTAGCACTAGTAAACACATGACTTATGCATCTAATTTTTCTCTCCTCTAAATATCCAGTGTTAAGAAGCTTACTCAGCAAATTGAATTTGGAGACCTCAAAGATTTTTCTAAACAGTTTCCAATTACTAACCTAGACACAATATTCATACACACAAAATATTTTTTAGTATGTAGAAAGCTACATATACATGCCTGAATGCTATGTATAATATTTTTATGTAGCCTTTAGGAGTAAGTTTATCCAAAAAACCTGTTATGAAAAATTAAAGTTCATTAGATGCATGCATTTTATTGTTTGTGTATAATAGCAAGATTTTTACACTGAGAACGTCGCAAAATTCTATGATCGACATTTAAGATTCTAAAATAATGTTTTGGTTGGTTTTTTTGGTTTGCTTGTTTGTTTTCAATCAGCTATACGCAGATAAAAAAAATTTTTAAGAAAAAGAAGTGGGCTTTGTGCAGCATTTTGTGCAATCTTGTGAATCTTCTCTCAGTCACGTAAATCTTGATGTTGAAGAAGTAGATTGATGGGTGGAATGATGACAAAGCCATAGGCTGCAGAAAAAGTCTTAGACATTGAAGGTTTATGGTCTTGTTAATCATGAAGATTTCACTGCAGTGTTAAATCAGAATTTTATGAAAAGGTTAACTTCACTGTGGCTAAAATTTTAATCTTACAATCCCTGAAAGGCAGTAATATCAATTAAATTCCAAACTTCATTTTCACAGGCGAGAGTCTTTATGACAAGCAGTCCTAAAAAGTTATCTCATTTGCTTATTTTCATGGACACAAAAGGACCCTATTTTTGAAAGGTGTGTTGAAGACATTAAGCAAATACGACACATCTACATTTTATTCTGTTTCCAGACAAGCTTTTACTGAGTTAGGCTCTGGATTCAGAGGTCATAGCTCTCAACTGCTCAAAATTACCATTCTTGTTTTTATTATTTCATCGGTCAACTCTTTGTCCTTTCGCCTGACTGTGTTGAGCACTCATTGGACCAAAATGAAACGCTTTGAGCTAAATTGGAGTCACTCAACAAAGCCAAGCCAGAGGATGAACAAGAAAAGTGCTAAGTAGTGGTAAACGTGTGTGTCAGGACATCAGGACAATAGAGAGTCAAATATGATGTTCAAAGTCATCATCTCAGAGAAGGAGTCAGCAATAAATGGGTCAGTTTTCAGGTTTGATTTGGTGCTTGATCATGTTATCCACCACAATACTGTATGTTACTAAACAGCAGATTCAAGAGAGTGTTGGGTTTTTTTTTTCTTACAGTTTATGATGTTTATGCATTTAAAATGAATTGGTAAGTTTCTTTTTGTAGGACACTCATAACGAGTTGGAAAGATGAAAAGTGTATATAGACAAAAGTTCAAAACAAATATCTTCTTGATGCTTAGGTGAAAAAAAACCAAAATAAGTGTATAATGTTCCCAAATCTTTTACATAATACATGTGAACTTTTAAAACATCATTGGAATCTCACTATATTCCTTGAACAATCACACATATATATTACATGGTTCAAACTAAATCAGCAGTTATTTCATTCATTAACTTTTTTAGAAAGTACCTAGGACTATAATAAGTCCCTGAAAAACTGATTTATCTGCAAAGTCTGTCTGTTACTCATGCTTCTGATTTTTTTTTTTCCAAATAAATGAAGGTTTTCTTCATGGGAAAACCTTACAATGGGTGTAGACTATGTTAAACAAGAATATTTTGTTCATATATAATTACTGGTGAAGGTTCTTAATTAGGATAAAAAGTTTTGAGGAACAAAGTTTTGGAGTTCAACATAGGTGCATATTTCTAAATAGATGTTGTTTTTATATCTTGTTACACAGAGTGTAGAGAAAGAGTCTTGGAATATTACACTCAAGTTTTGCCTACTTCCATATGATTTTCTCATTATTTCTGGAAAGTATAGAAACTTAGAATTTGAGAAAGCTCAGATTTACTGCACATTTCAAACTTTAACAGACATAAGTGTATTTTCAAATTATTGCTATTTGTCCTGTTTTAAGGGTTGTCTCCTTTGAGAAGAAAGAATGCACATTGAACCATTTCCTGACCTTTGACCACTATGACCTGAAAGTCATATTTGTGTGTATATATATATCTATGCATCTATATATCTATATCTATCTCTCTCTCTGTCTATATATATATATATATATATATATATTTGNGCAGTGGCCACTTTAAAGTATAGCAGAAACTGAGAGGGTATTTCTGGAAAGAATGCACTGATTCATTATGCAGTAGTTTGAGGAGAACAAACACATTTTTTACAGGACCAGCTTCTGATTTCATGGAATAAGATTATTGGTACTGTATAAGCAGTCAAACATCAAAGTTAGAGCTCATGAGTAAGGTTTTTTATCATACATTTTTTTCCATATTGGTGCTCTTGTGCAGACTTCAAAAAGTCTCTCAGTATCAGGCAAAACTTTTGAAGGGTACCTGGTAGTATGAAATACCTACAGACTCCCAAAGACAATTTGGGGAATGCCACAGCTTTTGGGTTAAGATTCAGTACTGAACTGCACAATATTAATTCAAAAGATGGTAAATTAAAGAAAGTTTTCAATCAAAGCAAACTCTCAGCTTTTTCTCCTCTGTGATGATAACATAATTTTCCTTTTCACCAATGATGGATTTAAGGCAAGAAGTAAAAAATCTCAGGTTAATTTACCACTTCATTTAAAATTCTTTTTTCCTGTTTATACAACCTTTATGAATAGGACTGCTGTTTTGGTTTTTTCTGTGTGCATTTTATAATAAACATATTTCAGCAGATAAAGAATCATTTGACATGTAAGTATTGTTTTGCAGAAAACAAAATAGTGGTACAGTATCGGTTTTTATGTGCTTTGATGGCTTTTTAATACAAAAGAACATACAGATATGTTTTATAAATAGAAATTTAAAAAATATCATCCAAGCAAATCTCAGCCTTGTGAATAATTATGGATTGAGAACAGAATATATTAATACTTTTATATAACTATCTAGTAAAAATAAATTACAATTTCTTTGCTTTTTGTAAACACTGGGTTTGAGGGAAAGAGTAAGGAATAGAATGGATGATTTAAAGTATTTGTAGAAAAAAAACAGTTCCAGTTTCAGTCTCAAAAACTACAGAGGACAAAGGAACCTAGGGATTTATCTTTATTTCGTGACCAATTCAGCTATTGGTCACAAAAGGGAGATAGCAGGGTATGAGTAATTTGTTTAGAAAATATGCTTATCATGAATGTAGGGAAGGGTGGCAGAAACTAGCTGTGCTATTTCCAAGGAGTTTGGCAAAAAGCAAGCCTTACTTAGTATTCAATTTGTTTAGGTATAATCTAGCTTGTATGCCCCTCATTGTTTTTTGTTTAGAGAAATCTCTGTACTTAAAAAAAATAATGACATTTTTATTCCTAAGTGTACGATTTTTCTCTCTAGGAGACTTCCCCCAGTGCCCAGTTTCCACAAGTTATAGATATGGAAAGATGACTAAATCAGGATGCACTGAGGAAATTTCCTGAAGCTCATGTTCTCAAGCTTTATAGCTAGTTTAGCTGGACAGAAATGAAACAGGGCCATCAGATTGTATCTGTAAGTTTCTCCTTTCTTGTTATAACTCACATAATGCAAAAAAGATAATTTCTATTAGAACTGTAGCTACTGACTCTAAATTTCCTTCACATCTTTACACCATATTCTTAAATAAATTAAGTTTTTGTGATTTTTCTATTTATTTCAGTGTATTTCCCCCTCAGTAATGTATTTTATAAAAACACACTAATAAAAGAACCCCAAACATTAAAATCCCTGATTTCCAATACTGAACTCATACATGAGTGTATTCTGTATGTGAGATTCAGTAGTTTTTTAGCATCAACCTAAAAGCATGATTAAGATGCCTCTCACAGAAATCTTTCTGGTAAGACATAGGAATATAAATCCTTTCTGTATGGAATACAACCATTAACCAAACAGAAAGTTTATTCTCCATGTTTAGTCAATTTTTATCATTTATGCCAAGGATTCAAAATTCTTTAGCATCTCATGTTCACTATAGTAAGTCTTTTGTCTTGTAAATGAAAGCATTCTAAACCAGTTTGAGGAACACACTAATTTCAGAGTTCTCTGAAGGCTGTTCATCAGAACACTTAGAGATAAGACTTTTTCTACTAACTAGATGCAGTTTTGGTCTCTGAATTAAGCCCTGATTAGATATATAAAGCCAGTGAGAATACATTTATTTTTGGTCTAAACCAAATCAATTTTATTTCATAGATTTCAAAATGCAGACCTTTTCCATTTCACTAAAATTATTTTAGGGACCTTGATTATTTACTTGTGTGTTGATCAGTAGACCAGGGTCTTTTTAAAATAAATAAAAATAAAATCCTATTTTTTAAAAAATAAAATGTGTAAATTGATTTAGAAAAATGTCTTTATTAATAAATATCTCAATATTTTATTTTCATTTTCTGAAACCATCTGAGGAGTTAAACTCCCCCTAGGATTTTCCTTTCTGCCTACAGCTTAAAAGTTCTGATGCAACTTTGTTTAAAAGATCTGGGTCCCCATGTCAGCTAAAATGCTTATAAAAGGCTAATCTAGTACATTTTTCTACACATATGATGATTAAGAGTTATGAAAAGAGTGCCATAAATTATAAAGGCAATCAAATAGTAAATTATTCTAAGGATGAAATCACAGAATTTTAATATATCAGTCTTGAAAATAATGGTCACGTTCATCTTTAATAAATTTTATAGATAATCTTTGCCAAGTAGAATGTGTTTGGGAGATTGTAAAAGTGACATGTGAAGGGCCAACTCTGTAATCACAGAGTGGAGAGGTGTAAGAAATAATTTTAAGCCTATTTAGAATTCTATTAAATAACTTTCTGATTTGATATTTTTGGGTTTTCAAAGTTCTTTGTTCTTGATGACTCCCTTATGTCAGGTTGCTAATTTCCTTGAGATTTTTTAACTTTAAAACACACCATTAACAGAGCACAGAGGATTTAGAAATTCCTCAGTAAGTCCTCAATGGACTGACAAGAGAACTTCTAATTTTTCCTTATGACTGAAAGAATGCAGATTTTAATTATGTTTGCATACTTACTAATGGTAAAATCACTATTAAACAGTTGAAGGAGGACCAGCTGTAGGAGTGTGTGTATGTGTGTGCGCGTGTGTGTGTAATTATTGGTGCTTCTTTATTGAGGAGGTAAAGAGGTACCCTCTGTAAATAATATTTCTTTCCCTGCATGTATTTTTATATTAGAAACTGCAACTGGAAAAATCTGTGGTTGTCTGGCACAGGGTGTCTGTCTGCATGACAGGGAGCAAGAGACTGAAACACTAAAATTTGAGAAGGACTCAACACTTGAGAGGTAAACAAAAAATTCTGTGGATGGCCAGAACAATGTTCTCGGACAGCATAATTCATAGCTCTGAGGAGGTCCCTGGCAAAACCAGGATAAAGTATTTGGTCCCCATTGATGCAGCTATAGCTGTACTGAAAATAGAATGCCCCTCACTCTTCTGTTAGTGCTGTGTATTTTGTTTAGAAGCAGTATGAGGAAATTAATCAGGAACCATCTCCCATTTCAAAACCCAATTCCCAGACTCTGTCAATAATTTGTGTTGATTTGAAATCACTTCACTGACTCTTTTTAATGGTTTTGTTAATGGAGGCACATGAAGATTCGCAGAATTGGCAGAGGAAAACATATTTTAAAAGAACACACTTGGCCCAGATGCAGTGGCAGTAGTATTGACACATGTTCCTTAGTAGCAGGGTCTGCTTTTGAGTTTAAAAGCTTGACTTGAAAGAAAATTCTAGAATTAGATCTCTGACAGCTCCTGAAGAGTGAGTTGACTTCTGGGTCTCTTTTTAATTGTACTTTGTGGAAGGTTCAATGCCATTAAGGCAATTTAGGGTACAAGATTCTTCCCCTGTCCTTCAGCTTTTCCTACATGCTGTGCCTTTCTCCTTTGTTGGAATCAGAGTAGAGGGGATAACAACAATTTGCATATTGATGCAAGATAATCCAACCTCAGCCTTCCCCAGGCTTGTCCCAACAATGGGTATAGAGTTCCAGAACTGTGACAGGTTTCTTAAACTGCTCTGCAGTGGTGGTTTTGACTTGCAGTGCATGAATCTGCATGGTAGCACATATCTGGTTCAGTCTGGGTGGGCTTCAGCACACAAAAATGGAAAAAGATGATGGGCATGATCTTCATGAAAACTGTCAGTGGAGTTCTTTCAAAGAAGGACCCGGATTCACTGCCAAGGGTAACTTCAGATGGGTGATGATACCAGAAAAGACATTGTGACAGTAACACTAAGAGCAGCAGAGCCGTCCATAGATGGAACTTGTTTACACACTATTTTGGAAAAATCAAAAATTTGCCTTCACTGCTACATGTAAGAGATAACGTCATGCTACATGTAAGAGATATTGTCAAGACAAAATTAAGAAGAATTGAATGTTTTCAAATTTTGCCCTTTCAAAATTCACTACATTAGGTTCTGTCTACATAATGTTTTCTAACAATAGTTAACTATACCTCCTGATATATTCTATCTGTTAACTAAAATTTTTGCAAGATTAGCTCTGTGGGATTTCAGTTTACTTGAGACAACCACATGAAAAATAGTTAAATATCTGAATTGTTTACCAAAATTATGATGTTATTGTTTCATAGTAATCTATTGGTTCCTTACTGAATTTAGTGAAGATAATTTTTTTAAACTTTTAGTGTGATGGTCAAAAATAAAATCAGAGTTCTAAGGATGACGTATTCTTTCCTGCCAGTCTCCCTGGTACCCTCAACTTCCCCACCAGTGTGACAACACAAGAAGCAGAAAAGGCTGTGTTTCTGTGTAAGCCCTGCTCAGCGATAACAAAAATCTCTCTGTGTTATTAACCCTGGGTTTAGCACAAATCTGAAATACAGCCCCATACCAGCCACTGTGAAAAAAATAATTCTACACCAGGCAAAACTGGCACACATCTGAAGAAAGCTTCTAATCAGTGCAAGTGAATGGCCACAACCAAACCTTAAAAATGGACAACTAAACAAGAGCTGTGGTATCTGGAAGGTAGGACCAGTACACATATGTTAAAAACATGTATGAAATGCTGGTGCATTTGTTTTCTTGTTGTAATTGGGAGTGTGCAAAGTATATACTGCATAAATGTGTGCTTTTAAAATATTAATTATGTGGCTTCTTTTAAAAGAAATATATCATGACTATTGTTATTTTAATAAGCTACTGAAAGAGTTCGTATCAGCTGCTCTTTATACAACCATTTCTTACTCAGCACTGAACTATTTGAATTTGAACCAAGTGCAAAAGTCATACCCCTGTATAATTATGGTTGTCTGATTGATGATCACGGCATTTTTTAAATTTTATACATTGTAGAACATGGAAAAAATACTTTTAAGATTTGCCCTCTACAAAATTAAAGAATTAAAAATTAATCTGACTGAGAAGCACACAACTGCAGTGAGGAATTTTGAGTTATCATTTCACCTAGCAAAAGGCAATAGCCCTGACCTGCTCCCCTCTCATACTGAGAAACTAGATTTAATATTTTGATAATGCCTTGAGATGAAAAGCTAAATCTTGCCAACAATGTCTAAACTTAGATTTCTGGGTAATAGGCTCAAAAGCTAAGCAACTCTTGCAGAAAAAGACATTAATATTTACATGAGTAACAAAAAAGGATAAAAATTATCCTCTCAGTAAAAATTTCTATACTTAAGGAAGCTGTACATGTGAACAGCCAGCCATGGTCTGTACAGTAGAATTTTTTCAGTTTTCCAGGATGCTTGTGACACAAAGCATGGCCTTGACTGAAGGCTTACCATCTCGGGATCAGACTCAAGACAGTACTCATTTCTGAAATTGTTTTGTGCTATGTTTTAAATATTGCAGGTCTTTTTTCTCCTTTTCATTGATGTGTAGGGCAGAGATTTTCCATATAAATTTCCAACTACAGGAAAAAGAGAGAACAAGATGATTTTCCTCAGATTAATTGCTCATATTCACCATCAGAGACTAGAGAATTTTGGGGTCACTGAGTTGTTCTGTCTGAAAAATTGAATGCAGAAATATAATTATTCCCTCTTGGTTTCTCTTTGTGCCTTTCTCATTAATTTCTTGAAGGAAATTCTTACTAATTTTGTGCTTTTATCTAAGGAAACTGCTGATTAATATGAATGAGATAAAGGAGGGGAGAAAAAGAAAAGAAAAGAAAAGAAAACTGTAATAGTTTTGCTTTCTCCCATAACTTATAAAGTACATTCCTACTTGGATATACATAGCTCTGTGTTCTGTACTGGTGCAGATGGTAAAGAAGTGTTGTGAGTAATAATCCCTAGAGGAACAAGGTTATTTTCTTAAATTAAACACAGCATTATTTTCTGACAACATAAAGGCCTTAATTCCTTGTGCCAGAGGTGTATATTTTGCAAAACTATATTTTGCTTATTTTCTAAGACTTATTAGAAAATAACTCTTTCACTTTCAACTTTGTTTTTGACAGCACCAGCAGAAGTTTTGATAAAAATTTCAAGAAGTTTTAATAAAAATTAAATACGAAGTTCTACTTTACAGCCCTTGCTAAAACTCATAGTGGAAACTCAGTAGTATTTGAGTTAGTATTTTCCAATTCTTAAATTTGATTCAGCCGTCCACTAGTACTTTTGTTATTAATTTCATAGAGGCTAAGTTTCTACAAGTAAAAGTTTTATGTGATGCTTCTGTAGAGGCAGAGTTAATTTTCAAGGGTGAATGATAACAGTGTATTACCCGGAAATACTTAATACCAAAACAATTAAAATTAATTTTAAAAAATGCCATCTGTTTTGATCTTTTACTTTTGAACTTAACATAATTGTAATTAATGTAAGAATGTCACTCTAATTTCAAGGGACAATCATTACATTTTGAGGTTCCAATCAAAATTTATTAACACATTGTTACTCATACTGCTTGCTATCCCTGCTAAATTTTTAAAGGAATGTTGAATGTCTGAGATTTCTCCTGACAGAGAACCATAATATGATTTCTTTGTAAAGGAAAACTATCCCATCCAAAATATCTCTTCTGCATAGAAATGTTGACAATGGTTTTAGCATTTTAAAATGAGCTGACCTTCTTTATCTCTTGTTAATCTTCTGTGGAAAAGTGTTATGACTGACAAAAATAAAATAGTCCAGCAGATTAAGTGATTTATGATAGGAAAGACAAAGAAATTAATATAAAAAAATAAAAGTAATAAAGCTGTCTGATTTAATTTTCTGAATCTTAGTTCTTTATTGTAGAAGAATATCTCTCTTAGAAACATTTTGTTGTCACAGAGTTTGCTGCATTTTTGTCTATTTCTTTATCTTTTAACTTGGGTGTGATGGCTAAATGAGAGACTATAATGGTTCACTCATCTCAGAATTACATTATTTAGTGTGCTTATGTTCGGGCAGGTAAGATGATCTCAACTGAATAATTAATTTTTGTTCTGGACTTAATATTTATAGTCTTTAATTAAAAATTTTAAAATTCCTTTACATATGTTAGATTACCACCATAACTATTTATATAACAGAAAAAGGTTTGTAGTAATGCAAATGGTTTTTTACCCCATGTACTAAAATGACTTTGTTACACTAGGGGAGGGGGAAATCCAAGATCACTCAACATCAGATTTTGTGAGACGTGTAGGAATCATTTCCCATTTCTGTTTATATGCCTGCAGATGATCCAAACACACTTGCAGTCACAACTAAATGTATATGCAAAACATTCTCCTTCACCTTCAACTTCTGGTTTTGAGTTTGCCCAGATCAGCAAATACCAGCAACCATAATTCAGAGTTATTAGGATTGCTGGCAGCCTCCATGTTTCCTGGCTGCAAATCAAAACAAGTTTTTGAAAGAGGAAGAGAGAAATGAAATCTTGCTGATCTTTATATATTTAAGGCTTTCAGAACCAAGTTGGATTATTTTGCTGTCCAGTTTGTGTTAAGGAATATATATAATTCTGAGGTCCTTGTTATAGATTTCTGGTTGATACTGTCCTTCATACTGTTTGTTATTCTTAGATATGTCAAAATAGAAGTGTACAAAATCTTTCAACAGCTCATACCTTTGTTTAAAATTCAGGTGAATTTATTCCTGGATGGAAGATTGAAAGAAACGTGCAGGGAAGAGATGTATGAGAATAATCCTTGCTACTCTCTCTTTCTCTTTGTCACTCTATTAGACAGGTTGCATCCCTTGCTTAACTAGTTTGATAAGGTTTCATAAAAAAAAAGGTGGCTTTTATTTTGTCTTGGTTTAGGGGTTTTTTGTTTGTTTTAAATATTTTTATTTGTTTCTTTGTTTTCCTTTGGTGATGATAGTAAATATTGATACTACTTCTTCATCTGCAGTCATACTTGTAACATTTCATTTCTGCTCATCTGCTGATACTGGTGTATGTATAAAAATAATACTGAGGAAAATGTTTCAGAAAGTGGACTATTGACTCTGGGAAATTTCAAGAACTATTGAGATTTCCAGTTCAGGGCTACATCTAGATGAAATTAGTGTCAAACCTAAGTCAACCTTCACATAAAGAAGCCAGTAAACTTTTTGTGTGTGAGGGGGAGAAACAAAACTGCAAAACATTAAAGCTTTATTGTGTTTTGTTTGTTTGTTTCTTTTAAATAGAAGCAGAATGCACTTTAGCAAAATACAACAAAATTCATACTACTTTGAAAAGTTTGGTGATAAGAGTCAGGAACTTAATTCATGTGCCAGGCCCCTGTTGTCGAAAAGGCTTGTACCTGGAGGTACAACTCTTTCCATATGTTCATTTGGTCCATATTTTCTCCATCCAGGTGACTGCAAAAAAAATCTCTGAAGACACCGGGCAGTGCTTCTTTGCAGATTTGCATTCTTTTATTTCTTTGGTTTTGTCATCAGGGAAATAGACATAATGAGGTTGCAAGTTTTGTTAAATTCAGAAGCCATTTGGGGAAAAATCATTTTAGGACAAGCATTATTTACCACAATTAGTGGGATTCCATCCCTCTTGCCAGCCTCTTCCATGCCTGTGCATGCCTGTGTATTGTTATATTCATTGTGCAAACTTGTTAAGCACTGGAAAAAAAAGAGAACTTCTTTATGATTACTTGCTTTTGTTACATTAAACCTTCAGCCTTTTTGCTTGAGAGCACCTGGGTGTCTTAGGGAAAAAAACATTCACTCTATTTTAGAAACATCCATCCACAACTCTTATGTTCTGATCCTGTTGATCGGAGCCCTCTCAGTGTTGGCTCTGGGTTGATGCAAAATGGAGAGTACAGGACTCATACTTTTCACAAAAATGATACCTTAGAAGCAACCAGGTACACATGTTTTCTTTTCTGAGGCTGAGGAGTGTCAGCAGGGCTCTGCATGCATTAGTGTGCATATGGTTCCAGGTGCATGGATTCATTTTACTGTGGAACATCTTTCCCTTTCCCTGCAGCTCAAGAGATTTTGTTTTCAGGTTTGTTCTTTTTCAAGTTTGATGGACAGGGAGTTTTAGGAAGGCATTGGAATCTTATTTTGGCGGGAGGAATTAAATCTTATCTAGACTGGTGTTTTAATCTGTTTTAAGAATCTGACAGCTCTGAGACAAAGTACTAGTAGATAGGTGTCCCTGCAGCTAATGCCACTGTGATGGATGTACAGCCTTGGTTCTTGTGGTTTCTCAAGTTCAGAATGGTAGCAAGAAGGCCACAAAGAGGATAAAAAATGATACAACTTGGGTAATGTCAATGTCTCTCTGCTATAAAATAAAAACCTCCAAACCTATGAGGGTTAACATAGAGCTAGAGTGATACAGATACAGACTTAAATTGATGAGGTGCACATGGAAATTGATAAAGAGGGTTTGATGCACTGTACTATTGAAATTTATCTAAATTCAATATTGTTAAATATTCTTAAGGATCAGATGAATTATAGATAAAGTACATGGATTATTTGTCCAAGGCAAACAATGGTGACATTTCTATCTGTCACTTAGTATGACAAGATTAGCATGTTTTATTCAAAAGTTTTAAACAGTAAATGATTTGTATTAATTACTTTTTCATTGGACTGCTAGGGAAAGCAGAAATTAGCAAGGCTATTCTCTGATGTGAAGTCAGATTTCGCAGTAAATAAATTAGCATGAGAATTTGATTATTTCTAATATCTTTAAAATTCATGCTGATGTTGTCAGGTCATTTGGAGACCAAAAAAAAATATTTTAAAAGAGTGAAGGAAAAAGAAACAAAGCAACAGCCTCCTCCCTCAAAAATATTGTAAAATAAGCATAAAGGTAGAAAAAGAAAATGCCTTGGTAATAGAGACCATAATTTTATATAAACTAAAAGACCTACCTGCTGGAAGATAAAATTGAAATATGTAGCATGAAGAAAATTTTCTGCATTATAAGAAATCTAAAAAATGAGGAAAAAAGCCCTCCTCCTTAGATCACACTTTGGGCTCTCCATTTGATTTTGGAACTCTCTTTGGATCATCTTTGCTTAATATCACCTGTTGAACTGGAAAATAAGATTAATCATTTGGTGAACCAGAGGACAGAAAAACAGGAATAATTTTCTGTGAAACTGCAAAGGATTGGGAAAATTTGGTCCATTATGTACTCTGGATAGCAGAAGCAGGTAATGAGCTTCCCATATCCCAGCTAAATGCCTCAGTGTGTGCCATTCTGTGCAGTGATGTGAAAATAAAATCTGATATGACAAGTATTAGCTTCATCTGCTTCCAGGGTTTCTATCAAGTTATCAGCATTTCTAGCAGAAGTCAGACAGGGCAGGTTGTAGCATGAGGCTACAAGCTGGTTTTGCAATCTCAGGTAGGATATATTCTGGCCTCTACAATGTATCTGGAAGATCGTTACTATTCTAACACTTTTAACACCATTTCTCATTTCTATATGTTGTCATTAAGAATTACTCAAGTCTACAAGTGTC
The DNA here is from genome assembly GCA_013400915.1 of Pardalotus punctatus. Taxonomy (NCBI): domain Eukaryota; kingdom Metazoa; phylum Chordata; class Aves; order Passeriformes; family Pardalotidae; genus Pardalotus; species Pardalotus punctatus. The sequence continues at coordinate 178,734 of VZTX01023046.1, forward strand.
ATGACATTCCAGATGCTGTTAGCATTTTACAAGGAGTATACAAGGTCCAGCAATAATAGAGATGACAACCTGCTGACAGAGTAGTAACCCCTTAATAGCAGTTGAGAGAATAGTAAGAGATTTTAGTAATGAGCCATATCATGTTATTCAGGATTTACTTGTCTGATACCTTGTCTCAGACAGTGGTCAGTTCCAGATTTATTAGCAGAAAGCAGAGAGACTTTCATTCTGGTTACTATTTCTCTTATTGGACTCTTAAATCCTGTCTTGGATATTTTTTAGCTCACTACTGCAGAAAAGTTTAAATCAGAGCTGTGTATTTTGTGAAAACTTTTTTTTTTTTTTTTTAATATTTTCTGAATTTACTATTCTTCACTAGCTTAAAATTTTGAAGTGGATGATCAATTTTATTTATGAACAGGAGATGTAGCTGCAATTTGTCAATTTAAAAAAAAAAAAATTGCTTACAGTATTTACAAAGGAGACCAGTCCAAGACTCCAGTAAATCAAACAGTATTCATAGCAGATGTCTGTTATAAATCAATGGCAATGAATTTTTCACTTTTATCACTTTTATTTTACTAGTGTTCTTCACATTTGAACATGTAAAAAACAAGTAGATACACATACATGAAATGTGGACTGAGAAAACGAGGCTAGGATATTTTAACATTGAAAGGAATAGACAGATGGATATGAAGTATATGGAGGAGTGAAGGAAGCCCATTGCCACAGCAGTAGCCCCATACTTGAACATGTCAGAAATCACATTTGAAGTTAACCACCTTCTGACATATTTCTCTTTAGACTTGCTGGCCACCATCAAACATAGATCTACAGTGCACAGTGGCTGTTAGGCTCAAAAACAGTTATTTTCTTGAAAATAGCTGTACTACTCAAATATTAATTAAAGTTGCTTTGACAAATTTATGACATTTAGTAGCATAATAAATTTCTACAACTTGGAGCACAGAATGGGTACAACAGAATTTTCACAGTGCTCTGTCCCATCTCAAATCTAAAGTGATGAACCACCAGGTTTATTGAAACTTCTTTTTTTGGTCTCTTAGTTTTCACCATAATTTCTAAACATTTCAATTACTTTAACTTGAATGTGCACCTTATTAATATGAGTTATGAAATGAAATGAAGTCTATAAAGTAGGAACCAGTACTCCTTCAGCTGTGTTTCACCTTGTTCTCTGCAAAATTATATTTTTCTGTTCTTTAGTCTACTATTCTTAAAATTTTGATATGCATGTTGTTCTAACTTGGGACTCATCTTAGCTGACAATCGAATAATATCTCACAGAATCACAGGATCAATGAGGTTGGAAAAGACCTCAAGTCCGCCTTGTAATTGAACACCATCCGGTCAAAAACACTGTGGCGCGCAGTGCCACATCTGGTACTTCCTTAAATGCCTCCAAGGAGAGTGGCTACCCCACCTCTTTGGGCAGCCCATTCCAATGGCTAATAGTTCGTTCTTTGCATAACTTCCTAAATATTATGCATGGTCTGACTGTGTGTAGAATAAAATAAATAAAACAAGTAGGAATATTTCTACGTGCTTTTGAACATGATTTTAGTTTCAAAGATTCTTTAAACTGTCAGTGGTCAAATTTGCAGCTCATAAAATCATAATTTAGTGGTTTACCAGCTGATTACCTTTCTATTCATCATTCAACTGTCATGATATTATTTTCTGTTTCAAACTCTATCAATTTTCCCCTAATGAAGAAAACTCATTTTTCTACATGTAATGATTCATTGTATTTTAGTTCCCCTTGTTTTTTTTAAAAGTAAGTGGAAAAGAACAAAAAAAGAAAAATTTTTTATACTTGTGCTTGTTGTCATTTGCAGGTTTCAGCTGCTAATTTTCAGGAATCACAAATTAGAATTCTTTGGAAAAGTATTGTATATTTTGAGCATAAAATAGTTTCATACTTCACCCTCCTTAAATTTAACTTATTTCTTCATTTTATTCCTGAAGCATGAAAAATTTCGGAAGTATTTATTTCAGAATTTATATTTGCTTCTTTTTATATTTCCCCATTTACATGATTTGCTAAACTAATTTAAGAAAACCTTGTGTTTCCAGATGGATGCAGTATTCAATAGACACACTTTTCAAAAGGTGTTAGGGACTTACTATTTAAATACTGGTAGTTTAATGCCCCTCCCCACTCAGGAATGAGTATGATACTGTATATATCTATACTTTGTTGTGAACTTCTTCTCAAACCTCTCAATATCTTATTTTCACTGGAAATGAAGCTGGTAAAATACATCCCTGATTGAAAAAGTGGTAAGAGGAAAAGTGTTGTGCACTTTATCAGTGCAAACATGTCACACATTATTTGGATTCTTGCCCATAGGACGAAGAATTTGCACTGAGTTTCCCTCAACTTTCCTTGTAACCTTGCTGCCTAAGCTATAGCCAAATTCTCCATGCCTTAATCCTGAGATGGGATTTCCTGAGGTTCTTTCATGTCTCAGGCTAGTCCACAATGAAACAATATTTTTCCAGAACAATAAACTGTTTGCCTCATTGCTATATAAGTTATTTACTTATTTTTATAACTTTTGCTTGTGATAAAAAAGGCATTGTCACCTACCTGACTCTTAATTGAATGCATCGGCTTTCTTTTTATATTATGCACCTGCAGTTAATGGCTATAATTGATTACAACCTCATCTGCATTCAAAAGATTGAGTAATGAAAATTGTTTTACAGTTCCTTAATGAGGCCTGTTTAATGAGACAATCAGATTCCAAGGCTTACTCTCCGTTTGGACATACACAAAAACAGTGGCTCTGGCTGAGACCTACTGCTACTAATATTAACTCAAAAACTTATGGAAAATAACTGACTGCATTTGTAAATATTGCTGTTCTGTTCATTTGTTAGTAATAATAAAAAAAAAAAAAAGAAAAAAAGAAAAAGAAAAAAAGAAAAAAAGAAAAAGAATAGAAGAAAATGAAAGGAAAAGAAGAACAGCTTGCTTCCCCACAGCTCCCTTCACCCCTGTCCTTCCAGCTCTACTTTCATTTTCTCTCTGTATTTCCTCGCAGCTCCTGAGAACCAGAGAGAATGATGCTATCTGTGCTGGCAGCATTTTCAGCAGGTAGAAGTGCTCACAGAGAAGACCTGGAAATTTATCTGAATACTTGCAATCCCCTCCAAAGGAGTCAGCTACTTAAATAAATAGAATAACCATGTATATAACTTCATGCACACCTGTGTCATCACAATACCATCTTCCAGGTGTGCTTCTCCTTGGAATAATATCACATTTCCAGGCTTTGCCTGTGTTGCACTACACTTATTAGAAGTTGTTCTGAGAAAGGCAGTCACACTTGCTAACTGACAGGGCAGACAGCCAAACACCCTTTATTTATGAGAATTAATTTTTTTTAACATTCTTATGCAAATAATTAATCTCAGTTTATTTCATGTATTACAGATGGTGAAACGCTGCTAAATATTTGGGGTAACATTCACAAATCATTCAATCGGTCAGGAAAAATATTGAATCCTTGCACTTGGCCATCAGGTGTGAGAGTAGGATCTGCCTTTCACTGCAACCAGGACTGGCAAGTGAAAGGAGCTGAGGGCTGAGCTCCTGCCCACGCTTTTTGGGCAGGAGCACTGCACAGCCATGTCTGAGGCAGGCAGAGCCCCGACAGAGGTGCTTATGGGAATGGGGAAGGCTCTGGGGAGAAGGTCCAACATTCCGATTAGCACAAAGCTGAGCAGGGACAGAGGGGCTGAAATCAAGGGGAAGATTTTCCCTGGTGATGGGTCAGTGGGTCCAGTCCCTCCGTGGAGGGTTTCCAATTCCCATGGGATAAAACACTCAGCAAGCTTGTCAACAAGCAGTGTGTTGGTGTCTTGGGGTGATGTTATGATACTTGTATTCCCTATCGTTTTCATATGTGCTTAGAAATGAGGTCCTGTAGCTTTAAGTGTATCCAGCAGCCGGGAGAAACTGCCGGGCGCGGGTTGTTTTGAAAACTTCCACAGGCTTATTGCTTAGTCTAGCCCTCGCCACTCTCAGTGGTTGCTGCTAGGTTTTTTTTTCCCTTCCCTGGGATTTTGGTTTTTCTCCTTTTTTTTGTTCCCGTTCTGGATTTTTGCTATTCTGGACTGTTTTCTTTTTCTCGCCTGAGAAACCNGACTGGAGACCTGCTGTGTTTCCTAATGACCTGAAATGCCCTGGAATAAATTCTGTGGTCTTCTGATTAATTTCAAAGGATGGAATCAGTCTCTGGTTTATTATTTTATTATGGGGAAAGACTTTTCCTTTCTTGGTCAGTAAAAATTTTACTACTTTAAGTAGTGAAGAATCGTTTCAAGCAAAGAACTTTTAAATTCTATCACAATTATAAATTATGTTCTCCCTGTTTCCTGCTAACTATAAGCAGAAAATCACAGAATAATTTAAGTTGGGACAGACCTTCAAGGCCATTGAGTCCAAACCCTGACAGATCACCACCTTGCCAACTAAACTACAGCCCATAACACATACATTCTTTTACACCTCTGGGGATGGTGACTCCACCACCTTTCTGGGAAGTCAATTTCCAAGTTTGACAACACATTTTACCATGAACGAAGAATATTTAAAAGATTCTTCAGCATGTAAGATAATTTTGAATAGATATTTCAGAGGGCTGCTTTTCCAACCCATCTTTTTTTCTGTGTATATTCTCTTCTTTGTAGATATTTGCATTTCTACTTTTTGATAAACAGCAGAGATGAATTTATACATGCTGTATAGTGCCTCTGATTAATTTACTAACCACATAAATAATGATTTTCCATCCTCTATGGGCACACAATATTTTTCATTGTCACTTGCACATTTTGATATTTATGTTTTTTTAATTACAGCAGATAGGTCATTCATCCCTCATGTAAATTTGTTAAAGAAAGCTGAATCCTGGTCCATCTGCAGTGCAAGCCTCCTGTTTCCCCATTTCTCTCATCACTGTTCAGCTGGGGAGATTAGATTTAAAGGGCCCCATTAGTCACTGTTTATGCACCCTGATCACTGATTAAGTTAGTATGGGTACACAAGGAAAGTGGAGCAGGTTGAAAATCAGGAGTGAACTTTAACCATTGTGACTGTAAAACAGGCACAGAGCAAACCCTTCTTATATTAGTTGTACTACCTCACATTTGATAATGTTTTATTTTCAACTTTTTTTAAATAAGGTGTAATAGCAAAATTGTTTTTAGCACTACCTTCTAGCTGAACATTACATGAAGAATTTTCCTGAACTAATCCTAGTATTTGTCTGTAGCATGCAGCACTAGTTCATGCCATGCTTTTACACAGACTGTAGATTATGCCATGATATAAGACTTGATTTAATCTATGAAGTGATTAAACTTAAACACTGGCATCTAAGAGTAAGAGCCAAATTAGTGCTTCCAAAATAATCTTACCTAACAGGTAGGATCAATGAAAATAAATATTAAAAATTACTTGGTTGTGTTTTCTTTAAAGTATGAACTGACTTGAAACCTCTTTGATAAATAAAAAGCTAAAAAATTGTTCTGCAAGTGAGAGAACAAGCAAGCTGTATTTTTTAATCCTTCACTATTCGATTTAGATTTTATGGCACAAGAAGAAAAAATCTTCAATATTCTGTGGTTAAGCAGTTGTTGACATATGTATTCTATATTGCAGATAATCCGCATTGCAGATTGTTAATATAGAATTTTATATTCAGAAGAGCAGACCCTATCTTCTTCCACCACCCATTCACTACAGTACCAAGAAGATTTAACTGGTCAGTGATTGGAAGATATTGATCTCCAAGTCTACAGTAGGATCATCAATATGCACTCTTTCAGTATAAGAACAAGTATGCTCAGGTCATTAGCATTATTCGTCCTTCTAAAAATAAAATTGCATTAAAAAACATTACCAACATTGTCAATATTTTGCATTTCCTCTCTTTTTCATATACATCAGAGTCAGGACAACATGCCATTTTTGGTGCAAAATAAATTATATTACTTTACTCCATTGTTTTTCACTGTTCATAAAACAAATCTTCAGTAATTAAAGGTATGAAATAACTATTAATTAAGTTCCTCTTAATTTAAATGAAGGATAAAAATTAGTATCTATCCACCTATGCTAGTTTTCACTGATTGACACAAAGTGTCTCTGTTCTCAGTTTCTAAAATTTTTCTTCACATATACTTAGAGCCATCCTCCAAGGATATCAGATTCTTTCCTAACCAACCATATTATGACATGTAGAAATTATCTAATAATGTAATAATGCAATAAGTCTATGACTATGTTTTAACTGTGTTACTTTTACCAACCAGACCTGTTAAAGCCTAATTATTAGCCTAATTAGCCTATAAAGCCTAATAAAGACAAAATAAAATGCCTTCATGTGTTTTCTGAGAAACCTTAATGTAGAAAGTAGTCTCGTTTGGAAAAAAGGACTTGAGCCAGATAAGAGTGTTTTTAAAAAAAATAAATTTAAGATGCCTTTAGACAAAGTAAAAGCAATAAAGAAATGTGTACTGCCTTTGACAGGGATTTTTCATAGGTTATGCTGTGATATGGAAGAGCCATGAAGGAAAGTGACTGACAGCCCTCAATGTGGGAGAAGCTGAGGACTCTGGACTTCTCATAGCCTCCAGTGGTATCTGCCTGAAAAGTCTCCTAATCCATCAGGCTGTAATAAAACTATCACCCAGCAAAGTCTTTCAATCTGTCTCAGCTATCATTAAATGAGCATATAGGAGAAAAGTTTTCTAAAGCATCTTTGCACTATGACTTCTGGCTCTTTGCAGAACCTCATTTGCAGGTACTATATTTAAAACAGATCATAGCCTCAGACTGGGGGGAGATTAGGATAGGATAGGATAGGATAGGATAGGATAGGATAGGATAGGATAGGATAGGATCCTGGAGAGCTAGTGCATATTCTAAGAAACTGAAAGTTTAGTGTTGATAGCGCTAAGTTGACCAATAAGAAAAAAAACCCAAAATAATTGAAATATTTCTGCTGGTTTTGCAGGACTTAGTGTAAATTAAGTTTTAGTACTCAACTCTGCTCAGACCTGTGGATCTTTATACAGGGCTTCATGTGTGTATCATTCAGGATGGCTATGAAATGCTTATATTCAGGGGATTATTTGATGTTTGCACACACAGTGGTCATGCAAATAGCACTGAAATACCAATACCAGAATCAGCAGTGTGTTCTGAATGGTATCTCAATGCAAAATTATTCTTGTTTTGTGGCATTAAAGAATGTGTAAGGAAGTTATCTAGAAAGATTATAGGCTGCAGAAGAAAATACCGAAGCTGAAAACATGGTATTGATGAACTTGGTTAATATTCATGCATTTATAATGAATATGCAATTTTCATGCACACAGATTGATATTAACTCATACATTGCTGATGCTTCCAAATGCCATTTGCCTTTGCATTAGATAGGCTGGAACTACAAGGGATATGGAGGGCAATGGGACAAATAGCCAAAGGAGGAAAGGTAACAAATACCAAAATTTTTGCTACAATATCTCTATTTTTTTAAACTTTGCAAGCATTTTGGAGGATGCTACAATTAGGGTAACACAGATCACAAGAGAGAAATACAAAACACCATGACTGACACCTTGAAAGAAAGAAGAAATACACAAGAGAAAGGACATCATGAGCATGGATGATGCAGGAATGATCTTCATCATTTGTCCATCTTTGAAGACAAATGAGTTGACAAATCTTCACTACTAAATGGGACAGAAATAGGAAAATGAAGGAATATGAGGTACTGCAATTGTTTTTCCTTCCATTTTTTCAGCTTCAGAAACTGTTTAGACTTGGTATTTTACTCAGTATGACCTATTCCTCAGAAATGTCTTTTTGTTTAGATGCAAACCCTTTAAGTCTTCTCTACTTTGTATGCAAATGAAGTATTGATTGAGAAGGTGTCGAGGTTTGACCCTGGCCAAATTCCAGGGACCTACGACATCTGCTCTCTATGCTCTCTCCTGCCGCAGCTATGCAGAGGAGAGGAATCAAACTAACACAAGCACACTGGACTCATGAGTTGAGATGAGGCACTGGTGGGGAGGGGACACACGAAAACATGAGCAAACAGGTGAGAAACTTAAGTTGCAAAGTGATTTATTAACCTAACAGAGTCGGAGGATAAATGAGAGGCAAGAATAAGCTTTTAAGACACCATTTCTTCACTCACCCCCCTTCCCTCTTAAGATGCTGTTCCTCAGCTCACCCCCTCCCTCCTTCACACAACCAACAGCTCCAGGTGGGGGGCAGGGTATGGGGTTTTTCCTTAGTCAGTCCATCACCACAATTCTTCTGCTACAAACACTGTTTCTCTGCTCACCCC
>VZTX01023046.1:187251-245313 GCA_013400915.1 Pardalotus punctatus
TGGGCACCTCCCCACGGGCTGTGGGTGGATCTCTGCACCCCTGTGGACTCCATGGGCTGCAGGGGGACCACCTGCTCCCCCATGGTCTTCACCACAGCCAGCAGAGGGTTTTCAGCTCTGGCGCCTGGAGCACCTCCTCCCCCACCTTCTCCACTGACCTTGGTGTCTCCATGTTGTTTTCCCTCACATATTTTTACCTCCTCCTCCTCCTCTGGCTACAAAGAAGTGTGTGCACCCATTGTTTTGATTTCTTCTTAAATATGTTTTTCACAGAGGCGTAACTCACATCTCTACTTGGCCCAGGTTTGGCCAGCAGCATGTCCATCATCTTCAGAGCCATCAGAGAGTGGCTCTGCTGGACAGGGTGAAAAACTTCCAGAACCTTCACATAGGACACACAGCAGCCATCTTCATGCCCCTCCCTACCCACTAGCAAAAACTGGGCCAAGTAAAACCACCACAGAAGGTTAGGAAAATAATGAAATGCCACTGAGAAGATTTTATCTTCTTTAGATTTTCATCTCAACTATGAAAAGGCAAAAAAATTACCAGAGCCTGATAAAGATCTAAAAAACAATAAAACTTTAGAACATTTGTAATTATCTGAATCTACTGTGAGTCACCAAATTCAGGTCATTATTCATGTCACCTTCAAGTTATTAGGAGTGCAATTTAGAGCTTCTGATCTGAGAGGAACCAAAATATATTATCTTTATTTTGCTATACCTAAACTATTTATATCTAGTTATGGCATTATAATGGTCCTTATCAAGTTCTTTCAACAAATACATGGACACATTTAGCTATGTCTTTTATTCTGAAGACTGAGAACTTCAGAAAAAAAGAAAGGCTTTGCACAGTACTTATATACAGACACTCTGGAGAAAAAACTTCATGATACACCCTCTTAAAAGCCTATATAAATTATGCTCTTCTTGAGCCACATGGGTACTTTGAAAAAAAAAAAATCAAAGAAACATAACATTCATTTTCTGCATCCGTGTGGGAAACTTAAATCATATTTTCTATGCCCTCTGTTCAGTTCAGAAAGTTAGCTCCTACTCTGATACTTCGATTTTCTAGGATCTTGCCTACTTGTAGGTTTTTAAGTGGCAGGCTTTTGAACAGGATTGCACAATAAATACTATAGTCATATTGACAGCTTGGGTAAATCAGTTGGTAGATTGCACAGTGCATGTGAGAAAATGGTCTGTGATAAGGACAATTTACTTGAAACAGCAGTGAGATAAGAAAATGAACAATAACAATTACAATATTAATAATAAAAGTGTGCAAGAGGTGAACAATTCACATGTGAGTGTTCACCACTATTCCACGCAGAACCCCTGACAACACTCGACCCTGCCAGGCTGCCTGACCTGGAAGGGACTCCCTTTCACTGAACCCATAAATGGCATGAGGTGATATAAAATAAACTCTGGGTCCTGGTCATGCCTCTCCTGGCTACTGCCAGAACCAGGACATCCACAAATTCTTTGGTATAGCCTATTTCATTCCTTACTCTTTTCTGTACCTTCTGCACAAATCTCCACACAGCTGTGGTGAACACTTTTAGCTTCAGAGGAAACAGGGACTGATGAGAGTCACTTTATTGCTATTTATGATTCATGATAAAATTTGAGAGGAAACAGGGCAGAAAACTGTACTTGCATTTGTCTCTGTAAAGTCTGCCTGAGATCCAGAATTGGGGCATTCTTCTTATATGTTAAGTGTCTTGTGGCAAAGACCACAGCAGAATTTTAAAGGCCATTTCTGAAACACCACACATAATGAAATCCTGTTCTGCAAGGTGCTCAGTGTTCCTAGCTTTTTTCAATAGATCTAGGATTTATGGAGAATATGTTTATTTGAGGTACTATGAAGAGAAGTTATGGGTTTCATAACAGTAACTTATGATTGAGCAATACTTTCATCATCCTTGTTATAAATGTGATGTCTTCAGTAAAATAGGAGAGAATCAATGCAAATAAAAATGTTAATACTCATTGAAGCTGGTATTCATAGGATTATCCATCTACTAAAACACCTCAAGGCAATCAAAGAAACTATGCCATACATGAAACAACCAGACAAAAACAATTACTTTTTGGAAATATTCCATAAGGCAAATAGAGGAATCCTTCATGCTTAGATTATTGCTTTTACCAGGTATAAAGCATCTAAAACCACAACAATGGTACAAAAATAAAGAGGATTTGCTCTGAATTTCCTAGCATTTTTGTCCTTCTGCAGTGTATGTTACACCATTTATTTCTCTATAATTTTGCTACTTGAGTTTATTGTGTGTCTGCACAAGATGAGAACCGGTACTGGAACAGAAGGATTGCATTAGGTGAAAAGTACACAACTGCACCGAGCAGAATGTAGTGGATGCTTTTCTGAACAATACTTGACTAAATATTGCTGGCTGTAACGCTTGCATTAATTCTATGTTTAAATATTTTATTCAATCATTCCAGCACTCTGAGGACTACTGAGCATGAAAAGTTCTGCCTTGTATCATTTGACATTGCAGAGATTCTTTCCCTGCTCACATCATGAATGAGTCTAAGAAACAAATGGGAAGGAAGAGGAGGTTGAAGGAAGCCTTAGAGAAACAATTAACTTTCACTCATTGCATGCAACATAGGCAACAAAGAGGGGGCAGTGGAAGCCACCATGCTGCTGAAAAATTGTGACCTAGTTGCTGTTACCAATGCTTAGTGACAGGAATCCCTTACCTGGAATGTGAATATTGATGGCTACAGGCTTTTCCAAAGGGACAGCAGAGGAAGGAAGTGTGGAGGAGTTACTGTCTACATCAAGAGCTGGAGAGATGGTGAAGAGCTGTCTCTGAAGAACAGGCCAGATCAGATTGAAAGATTATTGGTAAGAATTAGAGACAAGGGCAACAAAGGGAACCTTGTGGCTGATGTCCCTATACGCCCCTGATCAAGGGGAATCTATTGATGAGGCCTTCTTGCTCCAGCTACAAAATAGCTCCATATATGTTGGAAAAGCAGCACGGCAGGCTGTAGTCAATCAAGGAGACTCCTGGAATGCACTGAGGATAACTTCTTAGACAGGTAATAGCCCTACCTTAGGGGTTGACATACTGGACCTGATGGGCACCTGTGCAAGTGAGCTAATTTGTGGCATCAAGATTGGAGGCAGGCTGGGCTGCAATAATCACCTGGTGATGGAGTTTGCAGTCCTGAGTGATGCAGGTGTGGTGAAGAGTCAAGTCAGGACCCTGATTTTGGGAAAGCAAACTTTCAGATCTCCAAGAAATTGGTCAATAGGCTGCCCTAGGGAAATTACCCTCGGGGATAAGGGAGCAGAACAGAGCTGGGATATCTGTAAGGATGCTTTCTATAGAGTATAGAAGTCTGTGATCCCCAGGTGCAAGAAACTGGTCCAGGAAGGCAAGAAACTTGCATAGATGAGTGAATAACTGCTCAATAAACTAAAGGGCAAGAAGGAAATAGGCAGCAGAAGAAGGGATATCTATTTTACAAAATATATAGGAGGCCTGTCCAACTGTGTAGGAATGAGGTCAGCAAGACCAAGGTGCAGCTGGATCTGAACTTGGCAAGAGATACAAGGAATAATAAGAAGGGGCTTGTCAGGTGTGTCAGCCAGAAAAGAGAGGAAAAGGAATTGTGCCCACCCAATAAGTGAAGCTGGTAACGGCAGACAAGGAAGGCTGAGGTACTCAAATCTTTTTTTACTTTAGTCTTCACTGTCAGTCTCTCTTCCCAGACCTCTCAAGTGAATGAGAGGCAAGACAGGGACTGGGGAACAAAATCTTCCCCACTGTAAGGAAAGATAAGATTCGACACAACCTGAGGAGCTGACAATACGTAATTCTATGGGACCTGATGAGATGCACCCCTCAGTCCAGAGGGAATGAGCTGATGTAGTTGTCAGGCTCCTCTGCATGACATTTGAAAAGTTATGTCAGTCAAGTGAAGTTCCCAGTGACTAAAAAAAGGGAAACATTGGACCCATATTTAAAAATGGTAGAAAAGAGGACCCTGGGAACTATTCACATGTCAGCTTTCCCTCTGTGCCTGGGAAGATCGTGGAATGGATCCTTCTAGAAGCTGTTCTAAGTCACAGGAAGGACAGGGAGGTGGTTTGAGATAGCCAGCATGGCTTCATCAAAAGAAAATCCTGTTTGGAAAACTGTGTGGCCTTCTGTTATGGAGTGATTGCATCAGTGGACAAGGGAAGGGTTACAGATAGAATATAGCTGGGCTTGTGTAAAGTTTTTGATGTGGTCCCCCACAACACCTTTGTCTCTAAATTGGAGAGAGAAGGATTGATGGGTGGACTGCTTGGTATATAAGGAATTGTTTCAATGGTCATGTTCAGAGGGTCCTCAATGTCCAGACAAAGTTTAGAGAAGAGTGGTGTCCTACAGGGACCCATACTGGGGCCCGTGTTCTTTAATATCTTAATCAATGACACAGAAAAAGGGATTAACTGCATCCTCAGCAAATTTGCAGACAATACCAAGGTCTGGGGTGCAGTTGACACACATGAAGGATGGGATGCCATTCACAGGGTTTTGGATGTGCTGAAGAAGTTGACCCATAAAAATCTCATGAGGTTCAACATGGCCAAGAACAAGCTGCTGCACCTTGGTAGGGCCGACCCCTCTCCCAGCACGGGCTGTGAATGGACGAATTGAGAGCAGTCCTGCGAGAAAGACTTACAGTTTCTTGTGGAAGAGAGGCTATACGTGACCCAGGCTTGTGTATTCCCAGCCCAGAAAGCCAAATGTGTCCTGAGCTGCATCCAGAGCAGTGTGGGCAGCAGGGCAAGGCAGGGGATCCTGCCCCTCTGCTCTGTTCTGGTGAGACCCCACCTGGAACACTGCAGCCAGCTCTGGGGTCCCAGCACAGGAAAAATGTGGATGTGTTGGAGTAGGGCCAGGGGAGGGCCACAAAAATGAGCAGTGAGATCAAGCACCACTCCAGTCAGGAAAGGCCATGAGAACTGGGGCTGTGCAGCCTGGAGAAGAGATGGCTCTGGGGAGACCTTATTGTGACTTTACAGTACATAAAAGGGGCTTATAAGAAAGATGAGAACAGACTTTTTAGGGGGGGGCTGTTGAGATAGGACAACGGATAATGTTTTTAAATCAAAAGAGGTCAGGTATAGATTAGAAATATGGAAAAAGGTTTTACTACAAGGATGGTGAGGCACTGGAATAAGTTTTACAGGGAGGTCACGAATGCCCATTCATGGAAACATTTGAGGTCAGTTTGGACAGGGCTTTGAGCAACCTGACATGGTTGAAAATATCCCCCTTGTCCCTCTCCTTGGTAGGGACATTAGACTAGATGACACTTAAAGGTCCCTTCCTACACAAATCCTTCTATGATTCTATGATTCATGCATGAGCCATGTGCTTTTCTGTCTGTGTTCAAAGGCATCCAAAAACACGTTCATATGTTTAACTAACATTCTGAATCACAGCTTCTCATCTCCAGGCCTTTCCGAAAGCTTTGTCTTTTTTGCGTAACTCCTTTAATACTTTCAGGAAAAGATAGTTCTATTTATTGAGGATCTCAATTACAAACCACTTTACTCCATCTAACACCACTTCACTAGCAATTCCATTGAAGGAGAAATTTGTTGGAACACTTTTCAGAAGATGGGTACTAACTGAAGTCTTGCACCACTTTCAATGTTATAGATGGGCCACTTCACTCTTTTGAGATGTATGACGCACCACTCAATTAAAGAAAAAGGAATAAAAACACCCAAGGGGTTGTTCTTATTGCTTTGGCTAAGGGTGTGGAGCTTTCAGCACAGCACACCATTTCCTTTTAACTCCTTCCAACACTTTTTTTTTGTCAGTTATTTAATGAGGATGAGTAAGGCACACTAACCCTTCACAATGTCCCATTTGGTTTTCTATTAGCCTTATCCCAGAATTATATTTGCTACAGCTGTTAAAGCATGTAAAGCTGCTCAAACAAACAATAGTGTGTGATGAATTTTGAAATTTCAAAATTAGTTTTCATTATGGGGTATAAAATGCAACAGTTTTTATGTTTTGGAAAAAGATGTGAAGACAAAGGGAATGAACGAGAAAGCACAAGATATGTTCGTGCAGAAGGATGCTTAGTTAACTCACATAAGTTATTCTCTGTTAACAAGCTACAAATCAAGGAGGAAATGTTATCTAGTCAGCTCCCTTAGTATTTGTAACATGAAATTGTCATCCAGGTGTTTTGGGAATCTTCTGAACCTGTTTCTTTGCCAGTGTCATGGTTTCACCCTGGCCAAATTCCAGGCACCTACAACATCTGCTGTCTCTACTCTCTCCTGCCGCAGCTGTGCACAAGAGAGGGAAAACTAACACAAACACACTGGACTCGTGAGTTGAGATGAGGAATTGCTGGGAGGATGCACTGAGAAGAAAGCACAAACAGGTGGGGAAAATTAAAGTTGCAAAGTAATTTATTAACCTATCAGAGTTGGAGGTTAAATGAGAGGTAAAAATAAGCTCTTAAGATGCCATTTCTTCACTCACCCCCCCTCCCTCTTAAGACACCATTTCTGAGCTCAGCCCCTCCCTCCTTCACACAAACAACATCTCTGGGGTGGGGGGCAGGGTATGGTGTTTTTCCTTAGTCAGTCCATCACCACAATTCTTCTGCTACAAACACTGTTTCTCTACTCACCCCTCTCCCTCTTAAGACACCATTTCTCAACTCACCCCCCTCCTTCCTTCCAACCAACAGCTCTGGGGTGGGGTCAGGGTATGGGGGTTTCCCTTTGGTCAGGGTCAGTCCACCAGGGAGAAGNCACCCCCGAGGACTCCATGGGCTGCAGGGGGACCACCTGCTCCCCCATGGTCTTCACCACAGCCAGCAGAGGGTTTTCAGCTCTGGCGCCTGGAGCACCTCCTCCCCCACCTTCTCCACTGACCTTGGTGTCTCCATGTTGTTTTCCCTCACATATTTTTACCTCCTCCTCCTCCTCTGGCTAAAAAGAGTATGCATCCATTGTTTTGATACAATATTAAATAAAACATTAAATATGTTTTCACAGAGGCGTAACTCACATCTCTACTTGGCCCAGGTTTGGCCAGCAGCGTGTCCATCATCTTCAGAGCCATCAGAGAGTGGCTCTGCTGGACAGGGTGAGAAACTTCCAGAACCTTCACACAGGACACACAGCAGCCATCTTCATGCCCCTCCCTACTCACTAACAAAACTGGGCCAAGCAAAAGCAACACAGCCATCTGTGTGGTGTTATCAGTTAACAACCCGTCAGTTAAAGACCTCCATAAGGACAAGGGAAGTTGGTTTGGAAGTGTCCCTTAATTCCTCCAAGAATAACTCATCAGTGCCATTGCCCTGGCTAGGTGGTCTATACAAGACTCTCATGATGACATCTGCATTATTTTTTTGTCCCAGGGGGTCTCAACCATGCCCTTGCCAACTGTAATTTTCATATATTCCAGCCTTCCATTACATACAAGGCCACCAGCCACACCTCTCCTGCCTTGCCTGTCCCTCTTGACAAGTAAGCCTGTAGCCGTCCAATGTGGCATGCCAGTCACAGGACTCATCCTGCCAGGTTTCACTTCTGCCGATGTACTTGCTGTGTAGTTTACTGCTTTATGCCTAATATGTTCAAAGGTGAAGTCATAGTCCAATAATTTTAGAGGAGGCAAAGCTTCTTTCCAGAAATGTAATGCCACTTTCAAGCCCTACAGAGACCACTGGAAAAAATCTTCTTCCCCTCAGTAGACTCTGCAATAAGTGTGAAGGTGCTGCACCACATTGTGTACCTCCTCTTGTGTACGAGGGCTGACATCACAGAAATGCACATTCAATGCACCAGCAACATTTTATTTCTGTGCAGTCAACGTAAGTTCAATTAGAGCTTTTGTCAGGAGCTATACCATATCATGCACTGTGAACAACGCTGGTGGAAATTGCAGCAATCAATGCAATCTGTGTCCTGCTGTATCATACACAGAGTGCTGCAAGCTATATCATAAGTGCAATTCTCTTTCCCTCTTCTACTTAGAAACATGCTGTCACTCTTTTCGGACTCTTTTAGCTTTTTTTTTCCCTGCATTTTTCTAGGGAGACTATCCTGAATTCTCATATTGAAATATGGTCTTCAGCAGTAAGATGTAGCTTCAGAACGCTTCAGAACTATTTCTACTTCAGCTACTGAATATAACTACTTTTTTAGATTATCAAGTGTATCAGCTATTTTGTACCTACTATGTACATGTGGCAAAGGGTCTGCCAACGTAAAACATAATTCTTTTCTCTAAAGAGAATTGCATCATGGTGTCTAAAACTGCAGTGGCAGCTCTGTCTGTTCAAAGCCTAGTGCAATGGAAAAAATTACCTTGGATGGGACATTTATGTGATACAAATATGTAATAAGGTTAGGAATTTCATGACAAGCAACGGACTACTTTTTGAGAAAATTTTGAGTTGGTTCAGAAACCAACTAAAGTATTTAAGGCAAGCTGCAGAAGCCAAGTATAGAGTAAGCTGAGATAGAGTATTTGTTCAATTTTATTCTTTCTGTTATCTGACTTTTGAGATTATCAAGATGTAATTGACAATGCCATACCTGAATCTGATTGTCAGAAAATCTAGATCTATCACAGTGATTGCCAGTCTAGTATTGGTATTAAAAACTCAGCTAAACTCTTTATTTAAAAGTACCATCACAAACTCAACTTTAAGTACACAGGCAATGCTTGCTTAACTGCCAAACCACATCACTTTCTGCTGCTAGATGAAGACATGGAATTTTGGTCTTGGCTTTGTAGAAAGTATTTTAATAACATGGAACAATAATAGAAAGTTTTTCTGTCTTTAGAACAGCTCTTTTTTCCTCTCCTCTTGATCACTTCTTATTGTGTTTGTTTATTATTCAATAAATGTATTCCCAATGCATGAAAGTAACTGAATCCCACATACTTGATAGAAACATCATGGTACATTCAGCAGAAATGTTTTATTTGAGCAATCACTCTAAAAACTGGAGTTTCTAAGTACACTTTAAGAGGGTATCTCATGTATAAATGTATGTTTTTACTTTTAAGAACAGGCCTTGCTTAGAGGCACTCAGGATGAATGGGTCTGACTGTGAAATGACACTGAAAATTACAGCACCCTTTGCACTTGCAGGTTTGAATTGGAGCTAAGTAAAAATTGGTAGATTCATTTCCATGCGAACTCTTAACATTGAACTGTCAAGAAAATCTAGCAAGTGCTTGGTTAGCAGACTACTATGAATGAGTCTCAACATCTTCCAGTTATCTATATGTACTTTACCAAAGGTGTGAACAATGTAGAAAAAGCTCACAGAGAGCTTAAGCTGCCATATATCCTTTTTATCCTCACCAGAATTAAGAACTGTACATGAGGCAAGACAGATGACAGGCTATGTGATCTTAGTTCTCACAAAGAATGAGAGATGCAGTAATAATAAGCCTATTGAAATATAATATTTGTACCAAATCAGGATATTTACAATACTTATGCTTCAATCTGAAGAACGCATCTCTTAATTTTATTAATTTTAATTATTTTATTTAATATGGTCCAAAATATATATTTTTTTAATTTTCAGAAGCATAATTTTGAATAAGACAAAAAAATCTGATTTTCTCTCTCAAAAAGAAAAACTATATGTTGCAGATATCTGCTTGTCAGGAAATACATTTCTGTGTGTGTGCGTGTGTGTGATCTGGAAAATTTCTGGAGTGTATTTCATCCACAACAGAGACAAGGGATGATAATCTGCTGGCCTCTTTTGTCACAGGCAAAAAAGAACTGGTTGGGTATGAGATGGCCAAGGGCAGTGTGGTATGACAAGGGCAGTCACCATGGAACTGTGGAGCTAAGACTTTGAGAAAAGCCTGAAAAACAGAATCATGGAGTTATTTAGCTGGGAAAACCCCTTTATGATCTTTGAGTCCAACTTCAAGCCTAGCACTGCCAACACCGCTGGTTCCCACCTTACTGTGTTTCCAAGCACCACATCCACATGTGTTTTAAATACCTTCAAGTGACTCAAACTCTTCCCTGGAAAGCCTGTTCCAATGCTTGACCACCCTTTCAGTGAACAATTTTTTCCTAATAGCAAATTTAAACCTCCCCTAGTGCAACCTGAAACCACCTCTCACCTGGCTACAACATCCTTTCAGGCAGTTGTTGAGTGTAATAAAATCCCCTCTAAGCCTCCTTCTCTCCAGGCTAAACCATCGCAGCTCTCCCAGACACTCCTCACAGGGCTCAGGCTCTGGACCCTTCACCGCTTTCACAGGATCACAGCTGTGGACATCAGTAGATTTCAGATTGTTCTGGGACTCTTTTGTCAAGTTTCCTGGAGAGTAAAGGTAAACAAGAGAGCTGGTAAACTTCAAGAACAACCTGAAGAGCAGTCCTCCCCATCAGACAGAGAGCAAGCACAGAGAAACAGAGAGCTACTGACTGAGTTCAGAGGCGAATAAGAAGCATTCAATGGAAATGAAGGGGAAATGGAGGTGAACTGCCCATCAGGAACATGGAGACATTTCCTGAATATTGAGCCATGGGTCAATCCAGTTGTCATCCAGACTAGAAACCACAGAGTTTTGTGAAGGACAAGAAGAGAGGCTTCCACTCAAAAGAAGGGCAAAGGCTAACATGGGGTGGCTACTCCACGGGCACCCTCACGACCAAGGGTATCCAAATGCCAAAGTTTTCAACGAATGTCTTTGCCCCAGAGTTCATTTGCAAAATCTGCCTTGAGGGTCTCAGGCACTGTGGTTCCTGTGGACTCCTAGGGGTTGTGGAAACTCTCACCAGCCCCAGCTGGGGGGTAGGACAAGCCCTGTGCATTGGAAAACCTCACTGGGAAGAGGACATGGTGTGTATGAGAAAAGTGTGGCTTGGAAAGTGTATGACTCCTGGAATGCTAATCCTGTATATCAATGTAGCCATACCTATTTTGTGTTTTAGTAGATTTTATTCTTTAGGAGAAGAAATTGCCAAATACTTGGTCCCTCTAAAATCCCTCCCCCAGAAGAAAAACATGCTGAAAATAATCAAGAAGTGTAAATGAATCAGGTGAATCAGTTGCCAATAAAAACGTTGGACAAAAATGTTAAAAATATAAGGAGAGCAATTTTATATGAGGACCTTCCAAGTGGAATAATTTTTACAGTAAATAATTTTTGCAAAGCACGAAGTTCAAAAAACACATCATATTGTTCATTCTAAGTAATAAAAAAATTCCAGTTAGTGTCTCAGTGAAAACCTACACAGTGTTTTATTTATTTACATCAGGAGGATAATTTGATTAGAATCAAAATATGCGCTATTCTTACATGGATATTGCATAGCTACTACTACTAATTGGACCCTTTAATGAACGGATGACTCAGTTTTTGCTTAGCCAAGGGCAATTGTTGGCAGTTGCAATAGTTTCCTGATGCAGTGTGTGATGCATGCCTTTTTATTATGTCGGTTCTGTGCCTAGCACACGGGGGCACATGCTAGTTATAAAAGGTCCTGTGATTTTTCACCAGCAGCTCAAAGAAAATTAGACAGTCACAGCAAATTATTAATTTGAGGAGCTGAAAGGTAAAACATGGAGATGGCAGCAGTTTAGAAAATGACAGGCTATTTTACAGCCAAATCAATGTATTATAGATGTTGTGTAAGTATTTGGACAAAGGCTTCTAAAGAGTGTGTTACTACTACACGGCTTTTCACCTAAATTCACTCACCTCCTTATGAGTGAAACAAGTACTTAAATCCCCTGAAAGTTAGTGCATCCATTTGGAAGACACAGGCTGTATCCATGTGTGGCCATGTATGTGACTTTTGTTACCTTAATAGAGCTGTTTCAGAAATTATTCCTAGTATTCAGAAAGTGAAAGGCAAAGCAAAGTGACGATGCCTTATGTTAAATTCCAGAAAGCCATTTAGTGCTTCTTGCATTTCTTTGTAATTTTATTTTCAACCCTGTAATTTCTATTGTCAGGCCTGAAGGAATGCTTGCAGCAGTCCTGATGCAGAAGGGGGTTGCTTGTTTTTCACACTTGGTGAAGAGATGGGAACACAGGCTTTGGCAAGCTATTTGTCATGTATCTAGAAATGTTAAAAGCATCTTGAGAACCAAGGAAATAATAAAAATGAATGATTTTGCTGAAGTGTTACCCAAGGCTTATTTCAATCAGCATTTATTTGCAGAAATTGTTTATAGGGTATGAAGCTGCATAAACTTGTATAGTAACTCTTTAGTTGTTGTATGCAGTCCATGACAACCATCTGCTTAGAATGACATGTTTGGGGTTTTCTTAGTCTCATTCAGCCTAACTGAAATTAAAGTATTGAGAGCAACAGTTTTTATTCTTGCATACAATTTAATGGAAAGGCTGCTGCTATATAGGTTCTTTTTGGAATAAAATTGCAATTTTATTTTATAATACACACATAATCTTGAACTAAACATATTTAAAAAAATACAGATATAAAATAAGAAAATTTTAACTGTTCAAACATTTTATATTCCCGGAAGTAAAACCCATATATTACTTTAATTGATTCAAGTGTAACACATAACTTTCAAGAAAACAGAATTTGTTTGTCAACTTTTGTATTCATTCTAACAGTGGGGTCTCTTTTATGTTTGTTTGTTTTCCAGTAGGTAACAATTTCATTTGCTGGAAAGCTATGGATGCTCTGACATATCTCAGTAGAATAACTTTTGGAACTCAGGGGATTATTACTGGCGCATTCTGTTCCAGCTCAAGGAATTGTTGAGGACATGTCATTCTTTTCATCTTTAAATTGTTTGTTTAATTCTACAGTGAGACAAAGATGACAGAAAGTCATAATATATATAATTTATTTTCCACACAGAAATATGTGCTTTCAGTTCAGTTCCTAACAGTCAGATGTTCCTGCCATAAAACATACACCCAATTTACTATAATTGTTGTGTGAGGTTTTGGGGTGGAGGTTGTTGTTTTTTGTCTGTAGTTTGGGTTTTTTTGTTTGTTTGGTTGGTTGGTTTCTGGTGTCGTCGTGTTTTTTTGTGTCATGCCATGCTTTTTGTTACCCATTCTGATGAAGCAGAAAACTCTTGTGGTCACCAGCAGCTCATTGCTCTTATTAGTGTGTAGATGAACAGAGTGCTCCAAGTGACACTTTCAGTGCCTACACTTATTTTGAAGGGCTGAATTCACCAAGAGTATAAGCACTGAATCTATATCAATTCATACCAGCTGAGAAGCTGATAAATCCCTTCCTTGCATCCACAGCAGCACCAGCTCACAGGTGCATCACTTTCTGTCTGTTGTCTCTCATTGAAAGCTGAGCCGTAGCTGTACAGCTGTACTGGGGATACCCAAGTACAAATATCATAGTCAGTCTGGAGTGTGGACATCACATTTTTGCGCTGGCCCACAGAAATCCATATGATGCACCCTCAGCATAATTCACATAATGTACCATCACATAATGTACCATCAGCAAGTTTGCTGATGACGCAAAACCAGGAATAACTGATACATGTGAAGGCTGTGCTGCCATTCAGTGGGATGGGATGATCTCCAGAGGTCCCTTCCAATGCTAACAATTCTGATTCTGTGATATTAACATGATGCAGAGCCTAAAAAAGCCAATTTCCTTCTTAGGTAAGAAATATGTAAAAGTGTTTCCCTCACACATACCAGAACTTTCTGTTCTTGAATGCTGAGCAGAGTGTCTATCAATACTGGCAAGACCTAATATATCATTTTTTTCATGTTGAAGCTGTGATATTGTGGCTGTCAGGAGTATGAGTGTGTGGGTACGACCCATGAGACTTCAGCCAGGAGTGAAGCCAGATTCAAAAAAATACAGGAAGTCCAGCTTTTATATCCTTCTAAATCTCAGGCCAGACAAATCAGAACCCATCTCCTGTCACCAACTGCTTCTCTCTCTGCTTTGTCTCCCTTCCAGAAAATAGATTTACAGCTAAAGTTTCCTTCTTTCTCCTAAAGCTAAGCCTCAATTTCACAACCCGACACTTCCTAGCCCACTCTGGGACCCAGGGCTGAAGAGTATTCCTAGATAAAATGGACGGAATTGGGGTATGGAGCTAAATGCCTGTAGAAAAGAAAAACAGTAGGTGGATATAGAATCAGAGGATCCATTTTTACAGAGGCCAGTGGATGTTGACCAGAAATGTTCTGTGTATGGACATGTTCAAATGCATGAGAGGAAATGAGTTCCACGGTTATCAGCTGTAGCTCTCCACATTCCTCCCTGTCCAGTTTTAGTTTTCTGCCTTTGTTTAATTACCAAAATGAGCCATGTTTCCTGTAGGTACACTGAAGTCAGCCCTAGATGATTCTCCTATTTAAGATGGTAAATTAGTCCTCAATGAGCTTTCCATTGCTGCAGTTAGAATGATTTTTTTTATTCCTCAGTTTTATTTTAAGCAATAGAATTTATAATACTTTTTAATGTATGGGTATTTATTTATCACGTTACTGAACAAGTGCTCATGATCAGTTTTAGAATTCCTTCTTTTTTAGGTATTAAAAGTCATCTGCAATTTATCTTTTTAAGATGAAAGACATTGCAGCAAGTCGCAAACAGGAGAGAAAAAAAAGAGTTGGTATAAGAAAAATGGGCTGGGAGAACAGGTTTGACCTTCTCCTGTAATATTTCTCATTTCGTAGTCTTGCTGTATCAAACTGTGACTAAGAGTGACTTTTTCTACTTCTGCTCTTGTGTAGTAAGTTCTTCTGCTCAGGACCCTCTCTCCTTGTACATTAGTACGTCACCTGTGGCACAAGAGGTGTTCAATACCTTTTAACAATTGTGCTTGTCACCAAAAATAAGGTAGATATGGCATTTGAATTTGCTCATGCATTGATCAGCTTGTTTGAAGAATAAATGATTAGGAACATAAATAACTACTGATGGACCTTGCTGTTCAACAGTTGTGTGGGCAGGGTCTGAGCAGTCTCTGGACTTTGTGGACTGACATAACTCGGCTCAGGACAGAGCTGTGTATTTACTAGTGGATGTGCAAGTTACATTGATATGCACACAGTCAACAGATTTTGAGTTCATTTTTACAATAAATGTGTGGTAAGGCACACCTGTGGGGCAGGCTTGGACAGGGGGGTAAGTAAGAGGCAATAAAAATACTGTTGGTTAAATTGTTCTCTGTACTAAATTATTTCCAAAAAATATGTTTATTGGCTAATCTTACCTTCCTCAATGTCAAAGAAAATACTTTTCTTTTTAAGGAAACAGTACCACTAGACACAATAAGCAGCAAGCTACATCTGTGCATGAAGGCCACTACTGGGTTGGTTGGCTGGTTTTTTGGTTAGGCATGGAATTTCTTATACACATTTGGAAAATCCCACTTTCAAAAATCTTCATGGTGGCATTTCTCTGTTTTGTTTTGCTGCCTTACATTATATTTTTTTGAAAACAGCAGTTAGTTCTAAAGCAAGAACACTTTCTTCTCAAGGGGTGGAGAACCACGTATATCAAAGCTTGGCAATATTTTCTTTCCCCAAAAGTATACAAAAGCGTCCAGCAACAAGATATCTTGCTGAATGAAACATCTTTGCCAAACAGTCTTTGCATGGAGGCTGACTAACCCTTGCTATTTTCCCAAGTCCGTGATTTAACAAACTGGTGCGATGAGTTGAGGAGTTTAGGGCTATTTTGTTCATAAATTAGTTATTTCCTGATAACAGGCTTTTATTTCCCATTTAATATACTTAAGCCAAAATACTCTACATAAAATACATAAGACCCCATATACATAATTCTTTGTGACCAGTCTGTAAGCATTTCTCTTTCAGTCTGAAGCTGCAAAGAATTTCAACTTGTGTTGAGAAGAACAAAAATATGGTATACAATACTTAAGTATTTCTGAATTTTGGAAGTTAACGTCTTAAAATAAAGGTCACACACTCATAAGTTTTGGGGTTCCTTATTACTTATGAGGGACACAAACTGCCTATATGAAGAGAGAATCCGGGAGCAGGAATTCATTCCAGTCCAAGTTAGACTTGAAGTTGAAAAGCTATCACTACGAGGGAGACATTCCCCTTCCCAAAGACATACAGATCATGAAAGCTGCTATTTCTTACCCCATAGAGCAAAGGAAAGACCCTCAGCAGACACATTGCTGAACTGGGATGTGTTTACTGTTTATAGGTAGGCAATGGTCACTATAGACAGATAATAAAAGCTAAACAAAAAATTTATTTTTTCCCAAATGATCACCCAAATGGTCATTGCCATTGGCAGAGGGAAAAACTCCAAAGGAGGTGTCTTCCAACCCTTGCTGCTCACCAAAGCCTTTTAAAACTCAAAATTTTTTGGATGTCAAGTCACAACAAAGCTGCTTTATGAATATTAGGTACACCTTGACTACTTGCTGCCTGTCGGGATCTATTACATCTTTTCTACGTTTTGAATGCTTTCATATATTTTTTTCATGTACATTTATTTGCTTTTACCCTGTTTCCAAATTGGCTTCAGCTAATCCCTTGTATTAAACGTGAAATCCTGACCTGCACATTCACCCAGCCATAATATACAACACAAAAGTAATTTTAGTGCTTTATCAGTGAACATTCAGCCTAAGCTTTACATAATAGGTAGTTTAGGAAACAAAAATTCAGATAATTTACCAAAAAGTAAATTCTGTTCTGATTTTTAAAGTGTAAAGATATTAACTCAATTTCATGGGGTTTTTTGTATGGCCTCAAACATAAAATTAGCACTGTGTTTTTCCACCAGCATTTTATTTTAGGGTTGAATAGACAATTCATAAAATATACTGAATTCAGCATTACAGAGTTACTGCAATTCAGGTTTGAATGGTATATGATGCTACTGAACTATCAGTCAAGATTTTAGTTTTAAATCCAAGATGTATTTTTTGATTATATGATTCTGTTAAACTGGAGAACATGTGAAATGTTCTTAGTTTATAGAATATTTATGCACACTTGCTTTTGATTCCAAGACTGACATTTCCACAATCATATTTATTTCAAGAAACTATTTCTTTCTCAAGATTAGGTCATCATCACAAACCATGTGACATAAATTATTCTAGCATTGCAGGTGCTAGAATTTTAAGCTTATTTCATAGCTGATAAGAACACACTTGGCTAAAACCACTAAGCTTATGTCTGAGACTATGCAAAATCAGCACAGAGTAATTTATATTTCTGATCTTGTAATTATTCATTACCTGAATGGTGGAGGTCCATATTGGATCTCCATGAGAGTCAGAATTTGATTGTCCCAAGTGTTTCACAGATGGCATAAAACAGTCCATACACTAGCGATTTCAGCCTAAGATTAAAGCAATATACAGCAGGTAGATAAGGCAGATAGTGAGCTGGTTGAGGGAGAATTCAGAGAATCAGGTGCAATCACTAAAGTTTGTATCCATGGATGGTCACTAGTGTGACTGGTATCTAGAGGTATACTGTAATTATCATGATGGTTGGAATTTATTGGTTATGTTCTTAAAAAAAAAAAATGTAATTTTCCTAAGGACCTAATTAAATAACTTCTAGAGAAGTTTACTGAGTTTACAACAAAAGTAAATATTTTCCTAATAATATTATTTTTTTTGAAAATAATTTGGTTAAACCGGAGATTATAAAAGACAGATGTTCAGATTTTAATTCTGAAGCTACAAAAGAAATTACCTAGATTTTATTGTTACTCTCATGTAAAAGAGTAATTTTTGAATGTTTAAGTAAGCTGTTATAGGAAGAGGTATTGGGACAAAGGAAGGGAAATGTAGAAGAATTTACTTTTGTCTTTAACAGAATAAAATCCCTGGGCTCCAAAAACCACATATTAAAAAAAAGCAAATGGTCAATGCCACTCTTTGCCATAGTGTGAAAAGATTGTGAGAAAGAAAACAAACATTGAGAAAGTTGTCTTGGCTGCTGCCTTAATCACACAAAAAAGTGATTTCAATTGCCTTTTATAAATCAGAATATGATTTGATACCTATATATTTGATACCTGATTAATTACCTATAAAAGCTCTGGATATAACATCCCAAGGTTTAAGATAATTGGAAAAAGAATTCTTTAATTTATCCATAAGAAAAACCAACAAGATATAGATTGGAATCTAAAGGGAAGCTTTTAAAAAACATGATCATGTCATCAAACTTTCATGGTTAATCTGAGAGAGAGAATAATATGTAAAAGAATACCCTCTCTTTCTGTTTATTTTTATTATATCCTTGTTAAAATATTTTTATAATACCTGAAAATACACTATTTTCAGCAGGGTAATTTTATCTGCTTAATCTTCAAAATGTTTGTCTTGTTAGGTTTCCATATCAATGTACTGCAGATACAGTTTCACCTACGAGCCAACCTGTCTTTATTTTTCATCCTTTTCCAGGTTTGTGGTATTTCCTATGCTTGCTGTGATGTATGGATTGACAGATAGCATATATGGCTATTTGTAGACTGTATTGTTTTCTTGTTTTAAAATGCATCATTTCATCCTTTTGGTTTATTTGGCATCCCAAGAAATTAATTTTCTAGCTACTAATTTATTCTGATAGAAGAGCCAAAGAGATATCCCTGGATTTCTGTATTTTGCCAAGTACCAGTGAACACATTTCTCTTCCTAGAAAATGTTAGTAGCTGGAATGAACTCAAGAAGCTTAGAGGCTGGCAAAACTCATTGGACAGATTACTTTTATAGCTATGGATAAGAAGAGCATTTTGGGTTAGCCAAAAATGCTTGTGAAGGAAGAATATCATTCTTGCTGATTATGAATGATTGATAAATCAGAAGAGAAGGATAGATCAGAGACCCCGTGTTCACTTACAGATTGAGGTGAATTTAATAATCATTAATATACAATAACCTTATATTGTAAATAATGTTGTTTCTACCAAGTTTTCTGCAGCTGGGTGGTATTTTGTATCCTTTCCCCACTGTCCATCAGATCCCCAGCTGGAAAGAGCTCACAAAGTCTGCTGGTAGCTTTTGTAAACCTGGAAGCAAGGGAAATCATCAAATCCTTTCCTCTTTTTGTCAATAGTGTGTCTCTAATTTGGTCCCTAATGTTTGACACATTTTACAAATATTAACTCTTACACTGCAAACATTTAGTTACAGGAAAATCCTTATAATTATTTATAGAGATAAGGAAAAGAACCATTATGGGGCTACAATTAAAGTACAATTCAGTGTGTTGAAAGCATAATATAAGTCCTTAATTAATGTTTACAGAAAATAGTAAATTCCTACTTACACATTTACAATAACCCTACTTAGTTCACTAGATGCTACCAGTCGGATATTTAAAAAGGAAACAAGGGTACATCTTTAAAAAATATCCGTCTAATATTTAGTCTGTTAAAATTTAAACGCAGGCCTAAAATAAGTAGCAAATGCCTGGAGTTTTGTTCAGATTTAAACACGAAAACAGACATTTGTGTAAAAAAGAAAGAAGTGACAAAAAATCCCTACCATACAACCAAAATGAAGACCCTAAGCTTAACATATGCATAATGATCAAGCCAATACCTATCTCAGAACATTCACACAATTTTCTTAGCTCTACTTGCTTTGCGGTAAGTTTAAGCAGATTTTCAACAAAAAAAGAGATTTCTGATTTTGCTAAAGTGGGACATAATTCTAGAGGAAGGTATTTTACATCTGCAGGTCTTCCAACTGTGTTTTATTGAAACCAATGAGCTCAATGCTGTTTTATATTCCTTATGTCATGGGAGGTCAAAGCTGCACACTGAACTGCTTTCTTTTTATACAAGCAATCAATGTCTCATGATCTGAAATACACACAATCTGAATTGTGAAAAAATAAATCTATGTGACCAAAGTATGTGCAAGTAGGATCTTTACTGTAAAAAGTTAGTTAGTTAGGAGAGATTTGGGCAGACTACACGTGAAGTGCTTTACAAGTATTAAATCAATTTAGTGTACTAAAAAAGTACTTGCATATAGATGTTTAAGTACTTGCTTATAGATACTGAGAATTTTCCAGCAGAGTGTATTTCACATTCCCCTAAATGAAATAACTTAGAGCAGAAAATGTATTCTAAATTGTTGTCATAAGATGAATTGATGCTAAAGCTTTTGCCAGACAATCTGTAAGTCCTATCTTTTACCTCACAGTTTTTAATTAACAAAGACGTGTTCATGTTCTGCTGTGCTCACCTGGACTAGCTTTTGTGATCAAAGTTATAAATTTGTCAGCCTGAAAATTCCTTCTAGGTAAAACCTTTGTTATCACATTTAATAGCTTCAGAACTACTATGTCAAAAAAAAAACCCTTGAAGGACCAGGGACCAAGATTCAGTTGTTTCACCCTCATGCATTCCTTGATGAAAATTGCACATTGCCATGGGTGAAAGAGACACAGTTCAAAATAAACAGCTTTGAGGGGTTTGGTCATTTTCCTAACCATCTTTTGGCTAGAACCAGGATGGTCTGGAGCAATGAATATTGGACACTCAGGGCTGCTTCTGCTCCAGAAGTGTCTCTGCCAGAGAAGTCAAACCACTGTTGTCTTCCCTTTGAAGGAACTCTGTAGCAGGACCAAGGAATAGGCTGGTTCCACAAAAGCACAAAAGGAGTCTATTTCATCAGATTATCAGAAACAACCAAAAGGTTTTCATCAAAACCCATGAAGGAAAAGGTGTGAATAAACCTGAGAAAAAGGGAAGTGATAGCAAAGGCAGCATGTTGCAATGTAACAACCTTTCGCCATATCAGAAATAGACACTAGTGCCAAATAGACACAGGGGATAAAGCTCAAAACACACTGTGAATTTGACCTGGACAGACCATAACTCTCTCTGATAGGTACCTGAGGAGTTTATTTCTTTTTCTGCTTTATTTGAACATATAAATATCATTATGCCCATTAAGACTGACTGTATTTTTTCTAAGTTCATGTGGACTCTGATTTGATCCATCATACCCTTAAGCAAACAGAATATTTGGAAAAAGATATTAAATCCATAATAAAAAACTCATTTATTAAGAGTTGTTTTAACAAAAGGATTTTAAAAATTTGTTTTCTCATATATATTTTGCCTTTATGTTAAAATGTAAAAATCTGCATGCTTCATTACCTAAGAAGCTGAGATAACTCATTTATCAAAGTGTTCTTCTCACTGTTCTTTTTTTAATGGTTTTATTTTTCATTTTTATTTGAATTGCCAATTATATGTGAATTTTGGTGCAGTGTACCATTCCCCTAAGAGTTTACATACAAGCAGGTGGTGGTAGAGAGAACCAAATACTACCTTTTAAAATAGATATTGCTTCCCTACAATACAATATAATTCTGATTTGTGTGAGAATATTTACTTAGTATTGTAGACCAAACTTAACCCTCTTTGGCTCATTCCCGACAAATAGAGTTTTTTAAAAATTTTTCAAAAGATGGAGTTTTGGCTGCCTTGGCCCTATTCCTATCTTGTTGCTGAATAGTGGGAACAAAACATCAAAACATGACTCTAAAGAATATTACATATCAATTATCTGACTTAAACTGAATCGTTTGTGTAACTTGTATGTTGACGGAGGATTTCTCTATCTTCATTTTACTGCTTTTTAAAGTTTTTTTTTCTTCCATTTTAGTATTTATTGATATTAGGTACTTCTTCTCTACTTTCAGTACTTTAAGATGATTAAAAGATTAAAAACATTGTGTAAGTTTTTATCTCACCATTTATCCGTAGTCCAAACCTCTCTGAGGAAAGCTATCATAAATCATATGCACTTTTTTGATTTGATATATAGGTTGTCTTATAGACCACAGGTCAGTTCTTACTTTGTGCTGGCTTCTGATGAAGACTGGTGAATTTTGGTGTCAAATTTGACTGTCTTTACAGAATTTGAGCTCTACTTGTATACTGGGAAACTGAAGAGACAAGAGTAAAGTTGGTTCCATGCTTAAGAAGTTCTTATCTGTAACAGGTATGATCATTGTTATATATAAAGTAATTACATCTAGAAGAAAAATAGAAGAGTAATTAAAATAGATGGAGGTATGTATATTGACAGAATATTGCAATTGCTAGAGAAAAAATATGGTCAGGACAGGAGAGAGATGTTCTGGGGAAAACATTTACATTTGAAGGCTAAAAGTAAAATAAAAGTAAATGGGAAAGTAAATGGGAAAGCAAACGGGAATATTTAGAATTTTTCTCCACAAAATTCACTGCATGATTATTAAAACAACAGTTTTGTAAAAGCAAACAACAATGTGCATGATATGCCTGATATGTCATTCATGCCTGATATTATTTACATAGATGCGTTACTAATGCTGTGTTTAACCTTGCTGATTCTGACATGTTCTAAGTGTTCAAATATAAGAAGCAGAGGCACAGTGGCTTTGTGGATAAATGTAGTGGAAGGAGATTGTCTGTTGTCTATGCAATGGTCACATATCTACTATAATTTTCACTGGTTATATCAGTACAGCATCCAGCTTTTGACCCTCAAGTCTTGTAATTTTACCCGGCTGGGTATAGGCTGAGGGGACCACGATGGCCACAATTAGGGTGTTTCTCTATATGGCAGGTTCAAACTGCACCATTGGTTGCCCCTAAGTGTCTCAGACATTTGATTAATATATTTAAAGTTTATACTACTGCCTGGAGCCTGGATGGGATGTTTTGAATAAATCCCTGTAAAAAGTATGACACTCCCACTGTTACTTAAGCTTCAACCTGCCACTTTTAATGATCATGCCTTCATTAAATTACTTCAATAAAGAAGTGGCAGCAAGGAGGCATCAGCATATTGATAGCAAGGTAGACATAAATTTATCTTCTGTCAGTGAGCCCTGCCTGTTTCTAGACTTTCATTTTGCTCTTTCTTTCTCTACTATTTATGTCTCAGTATGTTCAGTTACTTAGGGAAAACACACTGGAGAGAAAAGAAGAAACTCAGTATCTCATTGAGCTTCTTCTTTTCAGATGTCTTTCTGAACTAAGATTCAGTAAAGTATTCTGAACAGTTTAAATATGTGGTGAGTTGACCTTGGCTGGATGCCTGTTACCCACCAAGTTGTTCCAGCTCTACCTCCTCTTCCCACCCCAAGTCATCACTGCCCAGGTTCAATATTTGTCGGGAAAACTAACTGTATTTGTTCATTTTCTATCTCATAGTGCATGTTGACAAATCATTTATTTTCCTATGATGCTTTTCCTTTGTACTAAAGCTTTTCAATTTTTCTTAAACATTTTTCTATTATCTTTTAACAACTGAAACCAACAATAAATAAAATTACTTCAGCCATATCCTTTTTTTATAGGAAATGGAAAGAAATAGAGGGCTCCACCAACATCCTTGAACAGCAAAAAAGCCATTTTGTCACAGGAAAAATACCATCTAGATCTTATATTGACATAAGAATAACTTCATGCCAATAAGCAGTTAGAAAAAAAAAAAGTGAAATATTACATGACGAATTTCTCTATTTATGACACTTAAATTTGAACTTAGCCTGCAGATATAGATAGATTCCAACATTCAGACCTTGAAGCAAATATCCCTGCAGGTCAGAGAGATGAATATCTTGTCTTTTTCCCACAGATATTAGAGAAGTTATTGAGGAAAGTTTTTTTGAATAAAATTAGCTATGGCAGATGCAAACAGTCCTAGCTCATCCATTCCCATAAAGAGAACCTAATTTTCTCACTTTTTTGAAGATTAAATGAGGAAACATTTTACTCTATGTATCAGTTTAAATCAAATCACATAACCAAAATCTCTAAAGTGCTGTGGTTGACTGTGGATGAACGCCATAGTCTGCACAGCAGATAGCGCAACCGTAGTAACCCCTTGCAGAAATTCAGATGACAAACTCTCACCAAAGAGCAACAAGACTGGTCACTCCTCCAGATTCATGTGGAACAGAGATTGAGAGAAATTATACCATGACGATTATTTCTCCCCAATTTAGTGAGAGTCTCTCTTCAGCTGGTGAACCATAGCGTACCACAAAACATTAGTTTATTTTATTCTGGTTTATTATTGCTTGATTGAAACCTGGAGGAATGTTATGGAGTCAAAATTTTTACAAAATGAGGTGAATCTTGACAGAAACCACAACACAGAAAAAACCATAATGAAAAATCAACTTAGTGTTTTCATAGGAAAGTGGTCTACTTGTAAATATTTGGTAGAAAAAGAGCCCATGCAAGCCTCTGTTGATGTGCCTGAATGTAGCTTTTCTTTTTGGAGTACTTTTAACACTGCAGCCAGAGTGTTATCAATATGAAAGAGAAAATGTCACAAAATGCCAAGATTCAAAAATATCACTGAGGAAAGAAAAAGAAGGAAAAACAGAAAAAAGAAAATGTAAAGAAAAAGAAAATTAAAGGAAAAAGGAAAGGGAAAGGGAAAGGGAAAGGGAAGGGAAGGGAAGGGAANGAAAAGATGATGAGGCTACAAAAAGAGCAAATTAAATAAATATACTTGACTGGTAGAAAACTGGTTTTGCAGGAAATATGATTTTATACATTTTGTATGTTACTCATTTTCATTACATTGATGGAAAAATATTAAAACTGTGAGTGCTGAGGATAAATTATCAATTACATGTATGGGACAATGGAGACTGAGTTTATTCCACCATTTCAAATTTCAATAAAACTGTAATTACTAACTTGTGGAATCTTCATGGGAATCTGCATTTATTGCCTCTTAATTTAAAGTCAGTGGCTGGTGTGTACTTAGCTTTTCAGAAATCTAATGTAGAAGATTAGGAAGCAACTTAGAATAAAGCAGTCTTTCTTTTCAATGCTCATAGCAGTTTTTTCTCTGCACTTGTCCAAGCTGAATTTTGCCTAACAATAAAGAAATTGGTTTAGTTCAAAACAGTACAGAGAAATTAAAATTTTCTCAGTCATTAGTGTCTCTGTCCTTTTTTTTTATTCTCCTGGTATGTGTATATCTCCTTCCCTTGATCACATATGAGATTGCATTACTTCAGGAATAGATGCTGCCATCATTACACTGAATAATACCGTATTTTGAGAGCAGTCTTACAGAAACTGTTAGATGATACTTCATGTGAATCAGTCTAGAATATTATAAAGAGGTACTGACAGCAACCTGTTTCTTGCATCCCCTTCTAATGTAAAAGAAGTATAAAATCCATTATTACTTTGTTTCTTGCAATAAAAAAATGAAGGAATGAGGACACATATTGGGAAAAAAAGCATTGTGGTTTCACTTGTTTCAGGGGAAAGAAGTTTGCACTTGCCAATTCTTTGTTATTTTGTTAGTTTGGGTTTTTTGGGGGCACGGGTGATGGCAACCTGCTCCTCCTTATGACCCTCAGGTCATAAGGTTTGCACAGTATATGGACCACCCACAAGTGACCTTTCAGAATTATTAGATCATGAGTGACAGCAAAATAGATCGATCAGTATCATACATTTGGAATCTGTGTAGATTCAAGTGTGGTGGTGTATTAGAAATAGAGTAAATCACAGGGCAAAATCCATCTTTCACAACACTCATTCTAAAATGAAGAAAATTTTAAGTAAAAAAAAACAACAGTTGTGTACATACAATAGATGACCCACATGGAGTGGGAAGAGTGGGAATTAGTGGTCTAATAAACAGAATAGTGTGATGGTGTGCAGAGGTACTTCTTGATAATTTTAAGTACTTGGATGAAGGAATTAAAAGTTTAAGTAATAAATATGTTGTAGAAAACAAATTTGGATTAAGAATTGCTTAGGAGAAAGGGTTTAAAATTCAATATCACCTTGAAAAATCAGAGATACATTATGGGAAACAGGATAAAATTTATTAAGACAAATACAAAGAACTTTATTTGTGGGGTAAAAATAGACTGCTGTGAAAACACAATGGAGGGAAGGGATGCTATCCAGAAGGACTTTGACAGGTGTGAGAGTTGAGCAAGTGGAAAACTAAAAAAGTTCAAAAAAAAAGGTCCTGCACGTGGGTCTGGGCAATCCTAGACACATTTACAGGTTGGGTGGAGAAATGATTGAGAGCAGCTCTGCAGAGAAAGACTTGGAGGTGTTGGCTGATGAAAGCCTCAACATTAGCCAGCAGTGTGTGCTCACAACTTGGAAGAACAACAGAATCCTGGGCTGCATCCAAAGAAGCACGGCCAGCAGGGCAGAAAGGGGATTCTGCCTCTGTGTTTTACTCTGGTGACCCCACCTGGAACATTGCATCAAGCTCTGGGGTCCCAACATAGGAAGGACATGGGATTGTTGGAATAAGACCAGAGGAGAGATAATAAGTTGATAATGAAAAAGTAGGGAGAGAAAAATAAGAAATCAGATATGCCAAGGCTTTTGCAAAGATTAGGAAGAAGATACAGGCTTAAAATGCTGCACAAAAAATTCACATGGGAATTTTCAGTTTATTTTTATTTCAATTCATAAAGGTAACAAAACAATACTATGAACTACTTAAAAGGCTGAGGAGTCTTTGTAATACAAAAAATGATATAATTGGTCCTATGTTTTAAACAGTGAAAATAAGTTGTTCCTTGGGTCTTTTCCAGTCCTATTTTTCTATAATTTTAATTCTAGGAATCAGAACAGGAAGATTTTTTTTTTTTCAGTTTACTGTTATCCAGTAATATGACTTTTAAACTCATGTTTTGCAGGCATGTGCTGTAAATCCTTAGGAGATACCAGCTGTGAAGTCATTAACATTAAGAACAGTATTATTGAAAATAGCTTGGGTAGATGGTAGAATTGATTTAATGGATTGTTCCCTTATTGCTAGTACTCATAATAGCTCACACTGTGTAAATTCATTCTTTTACTTAGAGCATGAACATCAAATGTATATTTTTATAAATAAGTATATTGTGAGTGTAAGGTGGGTAATGAACAGTCACTGAGCTGTGGACCACACTTTTGAAAATATTTTAAATCTTTAACTCAAACTTCGTGGCCCTGGAACTTTAAGGTAGTCGCTTTGATATAGTCATTGTTAAATATATCAATAATAATTTGGATTTTTTTAAAGCTTAGGAGAAAGATGCATAAGTGAGGAGGAAAGAAATGAAAGCACTGATGAAATTTTATGATTTTATTTCAAAACTTAGTATTAAACTATTATTGCCCTTGTATCCCTTTGTGTGAATAATTTTCTAGCTGGAGTAAATTTCTCTTAAAAATTATGGAAATATTCTTGCTAGATTTTTTTTTTTTTTTTTAGAGTGAATAGAGAAAAAAAGGTAATAGAGGTTTGTGGAATTTACCTTTGATACAAGGATGCAATAGGCATAACTGAAGCACATTGTAACTCCGTCCATTTACATTTGCCCAGAAACAGATGCAGAACACAAAAAACAGAGCTTTAAATCATGAGCCCTGCTAGTCCACATTAACTTTTTAATTTGTTTTGAGTATAAACTAAATGACTGTAAAAATCTGTCTGCAAAACCATTTATTGAGATATTTTCGACTTTTGAAAGACCAGACACTATTCACAAATAGATTTCCTGTATAAGAGAAAATATCTTCCTCTCCTGACATCCCTCTGAAAAGCATTGAATCTCTGTATGCTGTCAGTGGTACTTCTGAGGCTGTTCATCCCTCATGTGTGAGATGATTTTGACTGGTTGCGATGTCAAATGCTGTGATAAGAGATACACAGTCTCTACAAGAAATTGGATTAGTTTAAAATCAATCACGGGTACCGTCCAGAAACTTCATTAAAGTTTAGAGCTTCTTCTTTTGGTAGAACCATTTGTTCCTGTCTAGAGGAGAAACAATGAATATACATGATAGAGAAGAGAAACAAAAAGAAAAGAACAATTAGATAAAAAAAGTTATACCTCCACTTAAGCTCCAGAACTGAGAAAGCACAGCACGTGAAATAAGTTTGCTAATGTAATAAATGTTGCATTATCATTAAAAAAAGTTAGAAACAAAAGTATAAAACCAGAATTACTAAGTTAAATGTTCTATTCGCATATTAAATTAATCACATCAAAGAATATATTGCATGTAAGAATCTGATTAAAAATGACTGTGTTATGGTCTCTGTTTTTCTGAATTTGTATAGGGCAATAATGCTTTTTTCTATCATCAAAGCAAGGCTATAGAAAGATTTCTATATATTTAGCCTGATGTTTTTACTTTGACCTGTATTTTAGATAGTAAAATTCCAAACTGGTTAATGAGAGTGTTAATTGGTTAAAGTGATTTATCATTAAGTTAAATTTTCACATCTGCACAATCTGTATAACTTTCCTCTTATGCCTCAGGCTAAAAGTAATTCTTATGTAGAATGTTTCTTTGAAACTGATGAAGTCAGTCTGTCTCTGTCCCCTTTTTGGAAAAAAGAAAACATTGTGGGGAGTAATAGTTACCAGCAATGAATCAGACATGCAATCTTTTTCCTAATCATTACAGGTGGATCATGCAAGTTTCCTAACTAGTTTCTTTGTCTGCAGGATTTATGAAATTGACACCCACCTGTTTGTCCACATTCCTACTATACATCTTTACCTTAGTATACTTCAGCTCTTACCCATTTCTTTCCAATATTTCTTCACTTGATTTTGCTCTAGTATTGCAGTCCACCCCCTGTAACACAGAAGTCCAGTTTGTATTGCAGTATTGTGAAGGGAATACATGTTTTGCATCACAGAAGACTTTTGCCAGGAACTTTTTCATTTAGCTTTTATACATATATATAAAAAAATGAGTCAGGATATGACAAAAAGAAGATGGAGGGGAGGCTGTGGGGTTAGTGATGAATAAGGAGGAGAACGAGCAGCTAATAACCCACTTTTCTTTCTTAATATTAGACATCTGTATCCCTGATGTAAAGTCATGAAGTGGCAGAAAAGCTGAACAATCTGACTAGGGATTTAGTAAACGACCTCTGTAGGAATCAAGCAAGACTGTGATG
This sequence comes from Pardalotus punctatus, assembly GCA_013400915.1. Classification (NCBI taxonomy): domain Eukaryota; kingdom Metazoa; phylum Chordata; class Aves; order Passeriformes; family Pardalotidae; genus Pardalotus; species Pardalotus punctatus. Next base: position 216,220 of record VZTX01023046.1, read on the forward strand.
TGCTGAGGATAAGCAAGGGCTGCACGATCTCAGCAATGATAGAAGACACAAAGGTTACTTGGTGCACAGAAAGACTACACTTGAGAAGCACGTGTGTACTACTGTCATAAAAGATATTTGGAACAATCCACTTTATTAAAATAGAGAGCAAGGAGGTGATTTGGGCAATTCTTTCTCATGTTTTCTAGCCCTTCCACTTTTTTTTGTAAGTTGTCCTTACTCTTACTTTAAGTAAGGATGTTTCCTAAGCAAACTTCTGTCTCTACACCTATGGGGACTAAATAATTCTTTGTACGTATGGCTGCTTAGATGGGTGCATGGTCCTGGTTGTTTTGGTCTAGCCTTGCAGAATTAACTAAAATCAGCCATTGATTTATCAGGTGCAAAGAATACTTTCAAGAATAATATGTTTAAGTCTTTCTCACAGCAAATTAAAAAGTCAACTTTTTTTTAGTTTTTATGTTGACTTTTTTAAATACACACAGATAAGTACATGTTTTTCCTTTCCTTCAATACTTGACTGAAGTAACAATAAAACATAACCACAGGGTTTTTGTCACGTGGCGTGTGGCAGTTGGTGATGGAAGAGACGGGACAGATTGCATTGGGTGCAAAAAGCTGATTTTATTGATACAGAGCTGACTATTTGTACCTTTTCAGCAGTAACTAAAAATAGATCCTTATATAAATCCTTACATAAACAGTGATCACTATAACAACTTTATCTATATTTTTAGTAACATTGCAAAACTAAAAGCTAGCACTAACCAGTACAGGTACATACCTATCATGCTTTTCTCTTATGCTATTTCATGGTAGGCTGCACTGCTTGCCATGGTTTGCAGCCTAGCAGCGTTGCTGCGTTCACTTCTGACATGAGTTTAGCAGTGCTCTCACTTCTGCTTTCTAGCTGTAACTCCACAGGTTTTTTAATCAATAACAATGATTTTTGAAAAATCTTAGTGTTTCTTTTTTTTTCCTATTAATGTTTCTAAATTATTTCTGTAGTCTATTTTCATTTTTCACTGAGGTTATAAAGTTCTGAAGATCCCTCAGTGTGGTGGGCTCTCTAGAGTGCTTTGGGACTTTCACTGGAAAAATATTATTCTTATTTAGGATATTTTTTTATATATAAGTTAAGCTGAAAAACAAATAATCTTGGAAAAAGTTGAGAAATTTATCTGCTAGTGAGACTGTTTCATAATTTTCCATCCATTGGTTGACACCAGTGTCATCAGTGCTGTTCATGTTTTAGGAAGCACAGTATTTCACTTCTAGGATTATGTTTTGCCTTTTTATGTCATATTCTTAAAGCTTTTACAAAATTGTCTGCCATTTTATATAATATTTCGCTGATATCATCATTTAGGTATATGGTAGGTGAGTAATTTTTCAGAGCCTAATTCAAAAACCTCACTTTTTTCCAAGAGATTCCCATGGGCAGTGGTCTGAGTTAGCATGCACCACTCATAAGATTGCTGGTTACTATAAATTTTAAAATATTTAGCAGCTATAGAGATTTTGCTGCTCCATGAATATATTTATTTTGAAATCTAGGGATAGACAACAATATGATAGTAGTGAACAGAGTAATTGCAGAGTAAGTTTATGCTTCTTTTTATGGAGTAAAAGCATCATATTTCCTATCTGGAATTACAGTATGCACTACTCAGACTACTCATGCAATTTAAGCTTTGTGTCTGGGTGTCAGGCCATGGTCCAGGGAGGGCTGGCTTTAAGCACCGGCAAAGCAGGCAAGGTGCAAACTCCCTGTCACGTTTATTCCAGTGGAGGTGCAGGCTGACTACTGAAGCAGTGCCTGCTTTCCCAGCCACCAACCTCTTCTGACTACAAAGTCCTCCTTTTGAACTCCAGTGAAAAAGCCTGGAGCAGCAGTCTCTGTCTGACTTCCATTCCTCTTCCTCAACCCTTTTCTCTCTCTGCCGGACTCCCTTTGGTTCCTTCTTTTCTCTCTTTTTGTCAAAACAAGGAAAAAAAGTGAGTGCTAGTCTATGAAGGGACTGGAAAAAAGAAGAGGAGATGGGGATAGACAGATACCTGTCCCTCTACTCCTCAGACTCCAAACAAGCCCACCAACACTTTTCATCTCAGCTAGTAGCAGGCTGAACCTTTCTACTCTCCCTGTGCTGTATGGAACTTCACCAATAGTCAAGAAACAGCTTTTGCCTGCTTCTCAAATGTGATATCACCAGTAAAACAAACCAGAATATTATTGGCACTGTGGACATGGAAGCCAAGAGGATTTTTTTTATTAAAGCAGTTTCACTGTCACTGGATCATGGTGCTAGCAATTTCTGGAATAGCTTCCTTGATCTGTGCATTAGTTGGGGTATAATTTTTACTTTGCACATTTATTGTCTGTTTTGATTACAGTTCACTTCTAGCCTATTATCTTCCTCCTCCTTACTATAATTTCTCAAGTTCTCTGTTGTGAAGCATCATTACATTTTGCCTCATAAATGATTATTTGGACTTTCCAAAGTTTAATATCTACTGAATTCAGTGAAGATCAGGGAAAAGCTGTAAGAATGATCAAAGACATTACATACTTTCTAAAAGAGGGACTAGTGGGTAAGATATGGTTTACAGGAGAAGAAGCAGTTGAGGGGAAATAACACAGTAATCTAGAGAGACCTTGGAGAACTTGGATGGATTTCTCTTTTCTGGTATGGGAACAGAGGGAAACAAATTAAATCAGGCTCAGGAAAACTGAAAAACAGTGATTTCTTATGTAGAAAGTTGCCAGTTAGTGGAAGTTTTTGCTTAGATGTAGTGGATTATAGGTGTCTGACTTTTGTTTAGCTTGAGTTGAGCTAAGGAAATCCATTGATGGCTGTTAAATACAGAGAACATGCCACAGCATGTTATCTTACATATGGTGTAGGGGGGAAGTCATAACTTCAGCTATGAGGACAATTTATTAATAATTGAGCCAGTCAGATCATCTTTATGGTCTTGTAGAAAGTGAAAATATTAGGGAAGTGGCAGTAGCTACCCAAAGTTTTTAGTTCTTTTGGTTCCCTAATTATAGAAAAATCAATATACTTTACTGAAAAAAACACTTCAAAATATATTTAGTTCAGTTCTTGAAAACAACTAAATTCTCCAGCTAACAGACATTAAACAGTTACTATCACATAAAGCTCTGTAGAATTTATAAGCTTGGCTAGTAATTCAGCTGCTTGAAGTTGTCTGAAACATAGAGAAAGTTTTAAAGCACAGATTTTTAAGGGCCACCCAGTATTTTTTGGCATGTAAGAATAATTAAATAATAATTAATTATTTAATTAGGGGAATTATTTAGCCCTTTAATTAAGGGCTATATCATGCTCTTAATTAAATATGCTGATTTATTTCAGATCTCATTGTAAGCTTGAACACAGGGCAAGGCTAATAATAACCAAATTTTCTGAATAAATGTTGTGTAGAATTAAGTCAACCACATCTATGCACAATGATTTTTAGTAAAATAATAAAACATTTGTCATTATTCATTCAAGAATTTCACCAGGAATTAAACTGTAGTGTCGAGGATCAGCTAATTAAAAGCAAACTCTGCAGGGCAAACAATTACAAAACTGTCTATGAAACTCTTTTTAAAATTATGATGTGAAGAAATCTATGTGTAAATTATTATCAATTATTTATGGTTCAACAGGTCCTGAAGTTTCAGATATCCTTACTTATGGTAGTCTAGAAATTTTCATAATCTTAATTCTGCTAACATTAACATGCAAAATTACATGTGTACCTTTATTTCACTGCAAACAGAATTGTGGATTTACTTCTGGTTCACAAAGTTTCACAAAGTTTGAAGCTTTCCAGATTCATGACACAAACACTCAGCACAGACGTGGGAAAAAGACAAGGACTTCCCATCTGGAGACCAGAACTAACTGAAAGAATGCAGACATTCCCTTCGATTTTGAGGGAGATCATTGGCTCAAAGTCAGGATGACTTAAATGGAGCATGATCTGCTCTTCATCAAGGAATTAAAGACTATTATTTATTTTATTTTATTTTTGTAGGCATGATAGTATTTGAGATGTTGTCCAAAGATTACACCAAATGAGGCATGATGCAACCTTTGGTCTTAAATCATAGTACCTCTGCAAAACTTTTAGGACTTTTCTTTACTGTATTGTATTTGCAAATAAGATGAGCTGTTTGATTTACACAAATGAAGACCGGAAAGGCACCTTCAGACTCTAGGTTTTTCCAAATTCAAAAGGCCTGTTTTGAGCAATAAGCATAAGCCCCATCTGACAGGCATTGAAGGCTCATGTGAGGAACGCTCTGTGCTTGTACATAAGCTCCTTTGGCAAATCACTTAAGTAGATAAGGCTGCTGATGTTTGCTGTCTAATATTCAAGCTGGTCATGAACATGTGGTATTTCAAGTCTTCCCATATTGATGCAAATAAACATGACGAATAGAATGGAAACACTCAGGTCATTGTACACAAAAAAACCAGGAAGATCATTAAGTACTAAGTGTTAGGTTCTTGAGTCACCCTTAGTGTCTTTAGAATTTTAAATAACTTTATGTATCCAGCCTTAATTGACCATAGTGACAGTGGAAAAATGTGAACTGAAGTGCAAATCTTCTACTTTGAAAAGATTTACGCCTGAACTGAAACTCAGTAAACTCTAGAACCGCAGCCTGGACAAATGTCAAAGTCATTCTGCAAATCAAAGTAATTCTTCAGCATATTCATAAAAGGTCAAAAAAATGCTTTTAAATGAAAATGCTTCCTCTGAAAAGGAAGACGTGGCCAAAGATATTGCCTACTTCTGCCCCATCTGTACTTTGTTCATGGAGAATTTTAAGTTAGAATACAAAATAATTGCAATATCTCAGTTTTCACATAAAATAACTTTGTGGAAAAATGTTACCTTTTGATCAATATTTCAGTTTTTTGGTTCTATTTTGTATTTTTTATTCTGTTCAGCTCGTGACCTTACCCTACTTTGGGATACAAGACCTGCAAATAAATAAATAGCAGATAAGCTCTTTCACTGTCACAGAGTAGAAATGTTTAATCAATTGTTTAAAAAACCATCAAGACAAGAAAAAAGGGAAAATATGTTTTCTTGGAAAAAATACTAACAGGTGTGATAGAAGGACAAAAGAATAGGAGAAAATAAAATGATTGGAAAATAAACTTTGTAAGAGATCTTTAAAAATAATTTCAGAAAAAAAAATTATTTTCCTTTTTGTTTGTATTGTTATGATTTCAAAGACAGTTTTACATATCTTTTCTGGAGAGGAAATGAGGTATCTTTATATGGAATTAGTCTGATGTCTCTAATAATTGTATCTTAGCAAGGAAAAGTAAATGTTCTTTTGGTGGCCCTGTTTGATCTTCTCTGAAGCATGCTGTTACACCAGCTGGAGGTAGTGTAGATGTTCTCTTTGAATGTACATTCTTTCCCAGAGTTAGAGGAGAAAAATATATTATATGAGTGCAATTCAACAACACTGGTGAAATTCCAATTTGTATATCTGGAAAAAACCCTTTGTTTTTGCAACTAGAATTATAGCTGCTTCAGGGTTTTTTTTCTGAGAAAACACAGGTGTATAGTGGAAGTAAGTGGGGAAAGCATTTCAAAACAGGTTCCCTCTGTGTTTCACATTATTGACCTAATTTAGCTCTGGTCATCTTCAGAAAAATCACAGCTTGTTATGCTGATGTGAATCTTTTTACACAGCAATGATACACAGCAGACCTTGTCTCCTAAAAGAGGACTTGGGCAAATAAAACTTACATTTTCCTGTGATGAGCCCTGCAGTGCCTGAACCAGCTTGCATCTTCTGCCTCTCAGCTCTGTGAGCAGCTCTTGGACTGGATACTCAGTGAAAAGCTCTATTTCAGAAAATCATTATGAGAAGAAAAACCCTAAAGTAGCATCAAACGGGAATCTGGTGCGGCTGCAGGTCCCATTGCTGCAGGACAATGAGCAGACTGCTGGGATGTCATGAGAGGGAGGAGAGCTGTCATCCCAGCCCTGGCTGCACCATGGTACCCACCACCACAGGCTGCCCTGGTGAGCTCCAGGGGAGGATAGCATTCCATGTGTAAATGAAAGGCCTTTCATTTCTCAAGCTAGTGCACAACATCCCCTTCTGTTGAGAGCAAACCTGGGGAGCCAGCCAGCACTGAGTTAATTAGAGAAGAGCTTCAGCTCTTATTTTAGTGAGACAAAGCTCTGTCACTTCTTCGATGCACTTCTTCCTTTGCACTTCAGTGCCGCAAGTTCACATCCCAGCTTGGGACTTTGTCTCTTGGTGAGACTGTTTTCTGGAACACAGTGTTCTTGGTGCTAAAAGCAATTATTACAAAGGGGGAAATTCAATCAGGAAGGCAAAAACACCGTGTAGTGCCTGTTCACTGATTCATAACTAAGGATAGTAATTAAATAGTAGGTTGGTTTGGACGCTGCCTTTCCCAGCAGCTCGCCTCTAAGACAGCTGCTGTGGTGTCTTGTGGGTTGAATAAGTGGGAAAAAGTGACAATAAAAATAATAACCACAGAAATGTCACAGCTGGTTTGTCTTTTAAGAAAATGTCATTTTGTTCTGTTGGGTTGTATGTATTTTTCTACTCTTTTTATGTTAGGATCATCCAAGTTCTATATGTCTGGGTAGCCACACATTCTAACATTCTACATTCATTATTTTAAAGGTGTATTTAGACAAAAATGTATAATGGAAAACTATGAGTCATGTGTATGAATTGAGCAAATGTCATTTTCTTCCTACTGCTGACTGTTCGTGGGTTGCTAAGGTTCTGATCCTTTTGAATATCGGACCTAAGTTTGAACACTTGCAGGACTGAGACTGCAGATGCTTTCTCTTTGCGCACAGTCTATTACTGCAGTGGGAATACCTTCTGAGAGAGAAATATATGTGTGTGAGTATATATCTATCTATATATCTTTATATATCATGTGATGGCTCTTCTTTGATTTTGTAGAATACCTTGAGAAATGGGCCTAATAAATCGCTGGTCAGGCAGGGTGTGTGTAGTTCCAAGCTTAGTGTGTTATGTGCATGAGTCCTTTATGACATTTATGGTTAATAATTAATGGTTAAGACTTATGCTGCAATGCATTTAGAACGTTCCTTGTTTGAAAATTCACATGTAGGGTCTGGAAGGTCTCTCTAACCTGAACAACTCCACCAGTTCATTAGACAGTGCAGACAAGAAATCATGATTCCTGAAAGAATGAACAATGTTTCTGTCCACTAGAGAAAACTGCCAGAGACCTGTATATCAGGATATTTTGTGTCTGTAAAAACATTCTGTTCTTGCTTTCAGTGGTCAGCTGAGGCCAAGGAAAAAATAAAACAACAAAAAGAAAGAGGGTCGTTCACACCAATTAGCAACCACTTAGCTATAATCCTCTTATGTGTTCAACAATCTGATTCCACAAGGTCTTCTTCCTACTGCACATGGACTTACACCTCACCTATGATGACAATGGCAGTGAAGCATCCTGAGCCCCAAAGCCTTGACAGCAGAACAGAACCCAGACTCCAAACTGTTACTCCTCACAATGAAAAAGTCAAGGCAGCTCCACTGAGTACAGGAATAAATCAACTAAACAGCTGTTGGAAAGACACATGCTTTTAGTAGCTCCCAGGATAACATTGATCAAATGCAGTCATGGGAAAGAAAATCTGCAAGCATAAAATCAAGCAGTTTTGAAGGTTTCTAGAGGCAACCAAATGTTTGTGCTCTGTCCCTGATTGCTGTTTGCATTCATTAATGTGCTTAATTTAAGAGCTCTTACAGTTTTGACTTAAAAAAAATTAGTGAAAGACATCATCACTAAAATTTGTTTAGTTATTTAGATCTTGTTCCAAAGCAATGTCTCGCTAGAATATGTGAGAGCGCTGAAGCTGATAAATCTGCAGAAGATGGTTCTGTGCAAAATCATATTTAAGTCATATAAAATACACCAAGTGACTCATTTAGCATCAACCAGTGGGCAAAAGGGAGATGGTGGGACAGAAACTCAGAAGTGTGANTTGTTTCCTACAACAGAAAAAGAAGTTGGATTCAGATAAGACAGTAATTACGTTAGGTTTTTTTTGTGTCTAGTAATTAGCTGATGAATAATGAACATACCAAGCTATTGCTTAATTTCCTTTTCCTTCCTCTCCATTTCATACTTTGTCTGCAGGAGTCAAATCACATTAGTGACAATGTACTTGAAGGTTTTGGTGATTATATTTTGATACATGAAAATGAACCTCTTTATTAGAGAGCATAATAGAACATTTCAGTGAAAAGAAATGCAAACTTACCTATCTGTATTTCTGTTCAAGCTGGACAGGAAGAAAACTGAGTATTGTGACTATGTCACAATCAAGTTGCAAAAGCTGATTAAGAACTGCTAAAAGGAGAGAGAGGAATAGGAAAGATTTTGGAATAGCAAGTCCAACCTTGAACTGTTGTTGCATAATCTCTTTTAATACACTATTAGTTTTTCCACTTTCCATTTTTCCTTCTGTGCAGCTTCACACACTCTCGTCAAAAAGAGTCACTTGCTGAAAGAGATTTTGCAGAGCCTAATACCTGAAAATGAAAGTTTTTAAATTCTAATTGATTTTAATTGATTTACACCAACCATTCTGTCTATTCTTGTAAATAAACCAGCACTGTTGTTTAGTGTATTCTGTTGCTCTCAATTCCAAGTGTTGTTTGATAGTCATCACTTCCCATTTGACATTTCTAGGCTAAATGAACTAAACTATTCAATGTCCTTTTTCTAAGCATGTCTCTCTTGGTTGTTTTTGTAGTCTGTGCTTTACCCTGCATTCTTCTTTTTTTTTGGAGAGGGGTAGCCAAAAACATAGTTTTACTTTTTCTTTGTACCATGACACTTCTTTTTTTGTTGTTTATGACTGTTCATTAGCAGCACACATTCAGTCTGTGCCTGATGAAAACAATTCTTTCATTTTAAAAGTCTCTTTCAAGCCATGAACACTCATTTTGCTGCTTATTACTATCCCTAGCCAGAAAGAAAGAAAATACATTTTTACATCCATTCCAAGTCTTCCTCCCACGTTTGCACTCCCTGTTACTGCATTTGTTTCATTATCCCCATTCTTCCAGACTACCTTTCCTTCTTACTGCACCCTGATCCTTCCCTACATTTACAGTGTCTCCCATATTTGCAATTCTTCTTGGCAGGGACCTGCATTTTGTGCAAAAATCATGAATTAAGTTATTATCAATGAAAATAAGATGACTGCCATAGCACACCACTAAATAACTTTATTCCTGACATGACTCAAGCCTCAGTGAACAATTAACAGTACATGCTACTGCCGTGCTTAAGTTCATAATTTTCTATTGCCACTACCTGTTCTTCTACCAATGGAAGATCCTGCTTTTATGGGGTACTGGATCAAAATACCCTGTCAGGAAGGAGCAATCCTATTTTCATTTCTAAAGTTATTAAGAAAGATACCTACTCACTTTGTCTGGTTATCTCCTTGAAGTATTTCTCCCAGTTTCATCTGAATGATCTGTTCTTTCAAGATTTAACCTATTTTTTTAAAATAACATTAACATCACATTAGAGGATTTGACAGGATTTTTCTATGTGCGCAATGTTCTAAACATAAGCATGCTTAACTTGAGTATTTATTCAGAAATCTTAATTATCCAGCCAAACTCTTCACTACAGAAAAGTCAGTGATGAAAGTTATCCAAGAAATCAGGGAAATAAAAGCAACAGTATCACAAATATGTCTCTTTTTGAGACACAACAAGGAAGAGCATTGTGGAAAAATGATGTGGTGGAAGATGTCCTTGCTCATTGCAGGGGAATTTGACTACAGGAGCTTTAGCTATTTCTTCCAACCCAAACCATTCCATTATTCTATCAGTATTAGCAGATACTATGTATTAGTAGATAAAGAAGTTAAAGAAAAGACTTAGAAGTAAAGTGGAATAGAGACTACAGTTTTTACAATAAACTAAAGAATATGTTACTGGCTTGAGTTTCAGGAGAGTACTGATGAGGGTTCTGCTCCTGGTATGCTTGTCTTGCCTTCTGGATGATTTTGAACAAATTACCATGCCCGTTTCCCTATATTAAAATTGAAGATAGCATTTTCCAAATTTATAAACTAACTTCAGAAATATCTCTTTCATAATGTAGTTCTTTGTAAGTGGTTTAATTGATATAATTTGTAGATAATTAGTGCTAAATTTATATAATTTATATAAATTTATATAATTTGTGCTAAAGCATTTTTAAAAAGTTGTGACTCTTTTTGAACTTACAATTCTGAAAATACAGCTTAAAAATTTCCATAAAAATTAAAGACACAAAAGACCTTTTTTTTTTTTTCCTCCATAAAATATTCAAATTTGGCTTCAACATTTATCCTGCTGACTTTGTGGAACGATTACTGTTGATATGAATAATTGTGGAGACAGGGTCTTTCAGGCAACAGCTGGTGTAGCCACATAAGAATTCCTTTAATTAATAGTTTATTACTTTAGGTCATTTAACAATGCAAGTTTTTATATCTTGGTTTGAATAATCACATTTTATCTTATTTTATTAGCTCAGCCAGGAGTCTAAATGGAGATCCTACTACAGGAGCAGAAAAGTGTTTCCACAGCCTCAAGCTGCTGATGCAGCTGAGGGTGGCTGTACAATGTCCGTCAATGGAATTCACCATCATCCTGCAATGGCAAAAATATGCTGATAGTGCAAAGGTCACAACCAGAACATTGCTGTGATTGTGACAGACTGTGAAATTTCCTTTTTTTTTTAAGGAGTATGGGGTGGCATACATAAAGGCAGTACTCTGTGGTGTCTTTCCTTTACTCATGTTGCAGAGCAATGTGTAGCCTCATTTAACTGCTCATGAAAGCTTTTAAGCATCTTTGCACTGAGTGACAAAACAGGAGCACAATAAATCCAGTGGAGAGGGGGAGACAAACACAGTAATATGTTTAGAAAATCCTGCTGATTCTAGCACTTCGAACATCACTGGGTGAATCAAGCTGCCATGTTGCATTTGTGCTTTTGAGCATAGAGAATATTCTTTTACTAACCAGGCATATCTACAGGTATGCTGTATGTTCACACAGTGTAGTTCAACTCATATTCAGGTTTGTGGTGTACGGTTTCAGTTGTGGGATTTGCTTGTCTTTTAAAATGTAAAGAATGTGCCAAGAATTATTGAAATCAGTGACTTGCTAGCTGAGTGCCTGCCTGGAGTTGGCTTCAATCCTTTTTGTTTGTTCTGCATTTCTGCTATACATTTGAAGAATTAGATCATCAAAGTGAAATATAATTTCTGTCACTACAAGCAGTCTAATATTTCTACACTTGGGAATTTTAACTGCTTTCAATCAAATTTGCTTGACTGCTGCCAGCAGATCTTTTACCCTCAAGACATAATTCAGTTCCCTTTAATGCTTACTTTGCCCTCTTATGGGGAAATTCTCTCTTTTCTATTAGCATTTCACTGATTCTTCCTTATCATATATCTTAGTGGATAAATGTGCAAATTCTTTAGGGTATTTTCCAGAAGCATTGTGCAACTTCTTCATATTAGCTTTTCTTTGGCATTGGAGCAATGTGCAGGATGCAAAACGAATGTTTCAGAGCTTCGCATGTTACATACACACATACATACAGGCATGTAAGAGAATGAGAAACATATTTCATTGCCTGATCTGGATTTATCTCTAAGATATATTCAATGAACTTTTCTTAAGATCTTCAATGAATCAGTATTTTGTGTCTAAAGACAAAATGTGGGATCTGTGTGAATCCATTTTCAGGTAGGATTTTGATAGCAGCTATAGTAACCTAACTGTTAGTTCACTTGCACACAATTTTTCCTTTACTAAACTCTGCTGATTACCAGTTAGAGGAAAGTACATAGTATTTTGTTTTACTCTTTTAGTGCTTCAGATGAAATTTTAAAATTTTTATTTTGATATTTTAAACTAAGATTTTTACTGCAGCAATAACAAGCTTAGTATAGATCTATTATGTGAAGTACAAAATTAATGGGTATCTGTTCCCCAAAACTGAATTAAAACATGGCTTGTGTATATATAGATCTTTCCATAGATCTGAATGTGTTTTCATGAAAGTATTTAACTTGGTAGAAAACTTTCTATTTTTGACATTTTTAGAGTATATCCCCACACCCACTTTCCACTACTGAAATCACAAATGCAACTCTATTTTTATCAAATAGGAAATTTTATATCTTCTATTAATAAAAAATTCAGCTTTTGTATTCTGAAGTGTTCTCATGTTCTCTGTTTTCTTTGCAATTTTTTTTTTTTTTCTCCAGAGATATAGATTTTAAAGCATTTTCATTGACTGCAGCACTTCTCTTCTGCCACTGTATGGTGCTGTACCAGGCTGAAAATGCACGGCAGACTTTTGTGTGTCATGTGAAAATTGACATTGTAAAGGAAGGCTGGTCTCCCTAACTCACAACACAGGGAGAAGGAGAAGGAGCTGTTTCCCAAGATACAATAATGTTGTCCAGGCAGGGATGTTATGTGGCAGGGATGGGATGACTGTAGGGAGTTTCTGCAGCCAGTGTTGATGCTGACTCCTCCTCCCCTCTTTGCTTCTCCACACATTGGCATACTATGTGCCAAAAATTAGTGCTAGACATCCTCTGAAATGCAGTAAGGTCATCTCAGTAGGGTTTTACAGCCACACTAAAAACATGTAAGTGATCAGACACAATAAAAATTGCTGTCAGAGCAGATGCTAGCTCATCCCTATGTTTCCAGCTCCATAGACGTTCAGGAAGAAAACTTTTCCCTCAGCTAGTTATCCTGCAGAAAGAGTAGTAATCCAGCACCATCACCCAAAATATCAAAGTCAAACTCCATGCGAAGGATGACAGAAGGTTTTAGTTTTATTCAGTGATAGCAGATTTCATGCAATGGATGTTAGACAGTAATAAAGCTGGTTATTTCTTTTATGGAAATAATAACACTAGATTTATATTTCTCTGTGTATAAATAGAGACACAATTCCAGCTTGTAGAGTTGCTGCAAATGCAAAGCGCAAATGCAAAGCACAAGGGGAACTAATATTAACATTAACAATAACATTAATGATAAATTATTATTATTATTAATAATAATACTTATTATAATAACAATAATAATAATAAAGTAGAAACAAGGAGGAGTGCTAAGAAAGATACTAAATTTTTTATTTTCCGAATTTATTGTTTTTCTTTTAAGTAGCATGTAATGTTAAGAAAAAAAAAGGAAAAAAGGCTGGTACTCTAACAGTAAGCCATCAGCTATAGCAGCAGTCACAGATCCCTTAAACACTGCCAAATTTTTTGCTTTAATCAAAGCATTGTTACTTATCAAAATAAATATGGCATTTGTAACTAAGTTAATTTAGGGATTTTTTTTCTTTTATAAGAATCGTGAAGAGCATGGTTTTGTTGTTATTCTCAATGCCTAGATTTTTCATCTTTCTTCCTAATTTCAATTGCATCTTAGTTATTTTTGCAGAAGAGTTATATTCTGAGAAAATAATGCTTGCATTAAAACAGAAGACAGGTGGATTTTTTTTTTTTTTAGTTTTGTGCAATCAAAATTGCGTATTTAAAAAATATTAACCTAGGAGGCCCAGTGGCAATAAATAATATTTTCCTTTATTTAAGGATATATGATTTTATGTGTTTTAAATATTTTTTTTTATAAATTCATATTATCAATATGAATTAAGCAGGTAGGTATGAGTATTTAATACTTTTATAATTTTGCCTGCTTTTTTAATCACATAGGATCTATTTATTATTTATAGTTGCATTGCTTGTGGGAGTTGATTAATTTCATATTTCCACTATGTCATTTTAAGGAAGGATATGAGGGAGGAGGGAAATGAGGGGGGCAAAGGGGAAATTGCATTCTTATTGCCTACTTTAAAGAAATTTCAAAAATTCACCTAAAGAATTTCTTTCGTTCAACAAAAATGCTTTTGCATGACAACAAACATCAATATCTGTATTTTCAGTATGTATTTAAAAATAAAAGTATGGGCTCTGGTTTGAATACCTACAGCTTAAAGATAGATTGAAGAAAATGTAGACTCAAAGATTTCTGGATATTTCTAGACGTGGAAGATGTGAAAATGATAAAATTTTTTTGTTAAAATTCTCTACTCATGTTTGGCTGGTTTATACAACTGGTTAAGACACCATTCCATCTTTGAAGAATGCTCTCCCTCTAAACTAGAAGTACTTTTTAAAACTGAGAAAGTTCTAAACAAAGATTAATAAAAAACATAACTTAATATTACACCTTTAATAATGGTAGCTCCTTTTAATATTTAAGATGCAAAAAATCTTTAGATTTTTAAGTAATGATTTAATCATAGGTTTCCTTATCATTCTCACTATTTAATACTTAAAAGTTAACTCTGTATTCTTTTATGTTTCCTTGGTTTATTAACTTAACCTCCTAGAACTGTTTAAATTTGTAGATGTATAATGAAAAAAAAATTGTCAAGTGTTTTTCCTTTTTTTTCTTCTGCAATATATTTTTTGCTCCTTCCTAGCAGAACTGTCCATTGTAAATGGAGATGCCCTGTCCATTCATTTTAATGATAGTGGAAATGAACAACTTATAAGGCAGAGAAAGACTTTTTTATGTGTTCAATGAAATATTCTCAATCATTAATCCTTTAGGAAAAGGATTTGTGTCATATTGCAGGAACATGTGAAACAATAGTAGGGAGCACATTGGTGAAACTACAGCCTACGATATGGAAAGTCTTCTAGTTTTCTTTATACAACAATTGCAGAAGCAAACACAAAATTTAGTTTATTTTAAAATATGTGACTATCCTAGGATTATCCTAAACTGATTTTTTTCAGAGCAATTTGATCAGAATTATTGATCAGGCAAGAAGGTGGCTCAATTGTCACTCTCAATATTTTCAAGTCTGAAATGTTTAAATTCCTCAGATTTTACACCTGCACACTGGAGTTGATTTGTGGGGATGTTGAATACCAAATGTAGGGGTTGAAGCTGATGGTTAGGTGAATGATGAGGACAGATGAAAAGGGTTGATACATATATTGGTATATCCATTGAATCCAGGACGGAGAGGGAAGAAACAAGTAATCTTGTTGGCCTTATTGAAGCACTAGTTTCCTTCCTCTACAATTTCTTCAAAGGCAAAGGCTGGGTTACCAACCTGAGATGTGGGAGATCAAGACAAGTCCTTTTTACTGTTCTTTGGTGGTGGGATTTTGGTTTGGTTTTGTTGCATACCTCTCATGTAAGTAAGAATTGGATAAAATATAAATTACACTTTTAAAATAATCTGGTGTTCTAAATCAGTTTAAAAATTCTTGGAGTTAAAATCTGCTGAGAGATCTCTGTGTCCCTACACTGCCCCATGTTTGTCTCATCACAGAAGCTGTATAATTTCTGAATGTTAAATTTACTTAGGTTGCAGGCTGAAAATGAAAACGTTTTTTAAAAGAAAATATGACCTGCAAATCTAGGGGAAAACAGGCAAAGTATAATACTTAAGTACCATCTTCCCCACCATTGTACTGGTGGGTTTGTTTCCAATACAAAGCTACTTTTATTTGTTGTTCACAGAAATTTTGTTGCCAAATTGTGTTGCCTTTTTTTGCATTTAGTCATCCTTTCTCTACCATCTTTTTTCTCTTCACCTTTTCAATTGGTATTCAGGTTTTCAGTCTTTCTTTTCTTGATCCCTGTTTCCTGAATTGCTAGAACTTTCCTCCTTCACTTGCAGTCACCAGTTTGACTGGTTTTGACAGTCCTCAACAATTGTTTTTGCTTCACTTCAAGATCAGCTCTGCTTGCTGTTCTCTTTTTCTTAGCCCTATTGACCAGTCCAGACAGCTGGTTTACCATCTTCATGTTTTCTGTTGCTTCTGTATGCACTCACTCTTCTCTTTGTAATGAGAGCACAGCAGTCCTCCGAAACACAAGAGGAGCACAGCATGCATGGAGATGATTGACTTTCTATGAACACCAGAAGCTCCTAAGACTTTTGCCAAGGTCCTACAATTTGGCTTTGCTTTGGAGCCCAGAGCAGATTCCTTATTTGATTTAAGAACAATGTGAATTATCTATAAAATCACTGCCACAAATTTGAGATAGGAATTCACAAAAAAAAATTGATAGTGCATTCAAAAGAGCCAAGTAGTAACTGTCAAATCTGGCTGCCTGCTTGGCCACTTAAAACCACAGAAAAGCATTTCAGTGGAAGATTTTCAATATAAGTCAACAGAAACTATGAAAAGCAAGTATTTGTGAGAAATTGTATTCCTAAATATGGATGTAGAGGCTTACGTCTACATTGTTAGATTGGAAATCATGAATCATATATTGTGTGTATTGATTCTGAACTGGTTATTTTGTACAGTTATTTCTTCTGAATTCTTGAGAGACTAGCATCAAAACAAGATATTTAAAATTCATTATGCTGAACACAATTATAATTATATTTTTTGATCTAGAAGTAATAATCTGTCCTCTCCAAAATCCATTATTTTGAATCCCAAGCTACATATTTGTATAAAAAAGGTGTATTGGGCCAGTTACCAATTTGTAAAATTACACTAAGACTTGAAATTAATTAAGTTTAAATTGTATTTGTATCAGTTGTCCTACTTTATTGCTTTATGTTAAAATTAATTAGTTACATACCTATCCATACTGGTGGCAATAGAAGATGCTGAATGGCCTACTCTCTCTAGCTGATCACATCTATGCCGTCTTAGACATATCCAAAAGTCTGTGAAAGGATTAAATTAGTCTGTTCATGGAATAACTGCACAATATAAGGCTCCTTCATTCTCTCTGCACTCAGAAAATGGGACCTGAAGTGAGTAAAAATGAAAATAATAAAAATGGTTATTACAAATACTTTGATTTTATCAACGCATCAGATGAATCATACAAGTGACTTTTGACTAATCCCTGTTGTTTTCTTGATTTTTTTAATCTATTCAGGGGCTTTGTTCCTGTCATGGAATTAAAAAAGAGTCAAGACTAAAACTTTACCTTGCTGTAGAGCTGGGTTTGTTTCTATTTGCCAGACACCTTTCTAATTGCTGAAAACATGATATGGCACCATGGAAGATGAAGTGTTGGTTAATCTGTATTTTACAAGGTTGTTCAAAGCCTAGTCATATTAAATACAAGTTAAAAGAATGCAGATAAAGAGTGCTAAGGCTTTGAAACCCTCTCAGTGCAGTTTACCTAGATTTGCTGTCAGATGAATTTGTTGCAAATATATGCTATATGTAATTAAAAAGTATAATGAAAGGACATAAATGAAGCAAAATAAAATTAACCAATGTGTCAAGCAAAAATAATACTTGGTATTATCACCTTTTGCTATTAATATATTTTTTTTTCAATAACAACAATGACCCAGGCAACTTCTATATGAAACACAAATCTAGGCCAGTAGGTGATTTTATATGTAATACTATATTATCTCTATCTTTTCTTAATCAAGGGGACTGTGGAAATAGGGCTCATAGGTGAGGGAGAAGAAAAGAAAGGATATCTAGTTTTGGTTTTGGAGCAGTGTTTTTACCATTAAGAAAAATCAACAAGTGGATCAGCTGCAATAAGTATGGATTATTGTTTTTTCCCATAATGTCTCTAATGCATATCATCTCCAAAATAATCAAATCTGTCTCTGCCTTTCTACTTTCTTGGCCAGACATATACCCATTACTGTCTCTAATGGTGAGGTGGGGTTTTTTTTCCCCCTTCTTCAAAATTGCTCCAAAATGTATTTATTCCCCATTCCTTTATTAGTTGTTTGAACTACTCATTCCCTCTGAATTAAAAAAGAAGTGCTTTCACCCTTGTCTTTTTCTATTTTGATCACATTTGTTTAAATCAACCTATCATTAACTTGAAATCTGTCTTTTCTCTTTCATACATTGATATTATGTCATCTTATTTTAGATATTTTATCACCTCTCTTCTGTTACATACTGTGTAACAGAAGAGGGAGAGAGAGAGAGAGAGAGAGATAGAATGTCCTTCAGCATAGCAGACTTCAAATATATGAAGGGTCCCACAGTTAATAGAGTTAGCAAAGCAATAGCCTGACGCCCAGAGAAATCAAAGCAAAGGAAACTTTTAGAATTGTGAATAAGGACTGAATAAATAGGAAAAATAATTAAGGTGGTCACAGGAAAATGATAGCTGGGATTAAAGAAGAAAAGAAAACAAGAAAGAGAGAAATCTTAGAAGTGCAGGAAGCAATCAGAGCTTGGGAATGGTTTAGTGGTGGAACCAATCCAGGAGCATTTACATCAAATGAAAAAATTAGGATATACCCTCGTATTAATTCCAAATCATGGCCCATGGTCTCCAGCCAATTGGAAACCATTTTTAGAATCAGATTTGTTCTGAAACTCAGGCAGTAAATTGATATCTATTTTCCTGAATTGGTTGTTAACAGGTGTAAGCTAAATCCAAGTAGTCAGAAGTATGTATCACTGTTAATAATTCTGTATGGATTGTGATACAAGCAAAGATATTTTGCTTTGTAAGGGCTGCATTGTTTAACAGAGATCTGAATTTTGACAAACAAACCCCGATAAGCTCAATTGGAATTGCTTTTTGTTGTTGGTATTATTTAACCATTACACATTGTGGGGGTCTTAGCCTTGAAAGCTGCAAATAAATTAAGCTTGAAACGTGTTGAACAGCATTTTTGCCAGGTTTGTGAGACCATGCAAGAGGTTCATTTAAGATGGGTCTTAAATGAACCTTTAAAAGTGACTTTGTTTTTCTGCCTGTTACACAGTAGTTGCAAACCCTACAAAGACGTTGTAGGTTGGACTCATTCCTGACAGCCACGATGTCATTAATAGAGTGTTGCATTAGACTGATGTACAGTGATCCTGAAAATTTCTCAGCTGACACAACTAGCATGACTCCACTAAATTCCATGAGCACAGAATGAAATACAGCTTCAGACAGAATCAAAACTGGTGCAGTAGAGCCATAATGCAATCCTGAAAATATCATTAGTGCTGCTTACTACAACACTGGAATATAGTGCTGCTAGGCTGTATAGATGTGGCTTTATTTTACTTATAAAATAATTGAATTCGTTCAATAAAACACAAACATGATAATTGTTAATATTTGGCACATCTGAAATATAAAATTATTTTTATCTATAAATTTTAAGAAAAGGGTCTCCCAAAAAGTCCCATTTAAATAAGAAAACAAGTAATCCCCAAACCCAGAAATGGAAAGAAGACAGGTGTTTGTAAATGGTATTTTGTACATAAATATCCCAATGTCAAACTAGTTTAACTTGACTGGAAAACATGAAGAACAAGTGCAAAATATGTTGGTTTAGGCAGTGTTAAAAAGAGATCACAATGAAATTTTAATGTTACTGTTGTCAGAGCAGTTTTCCTGTTAATGACAAAAATATTCACTGGGTCTCTCCTCAGTCATAGATTTCAGAAGTTTGCTTTCCTCTTTTTCTTTCTTCTAATTTTCACCATTACAAAAATTTAATTTTTTAATTTGCTTTAGTTGTCAACAGAATTAAGTCTTGCTCAAATACCTAGGTTCGCTGGGTTTGTACTAGTTTATTTGCTATTTCCACACAGAGTATGTTAGCCAAAACATGTGGAGTAGTGAAACAAACGAGTAATAAGGTCTGCATAGGATACCTCTAGATTCATGTTTGGACTGCATTGACTTCGTGAGTGACAACCCTGCCTTTCACGTAGTGTCACCCAGATCTACCATGTGAGGACTCCATACTGTGAAAGAATAATGCTTGAGAGACGGTTAATCATCAGCTGTGTAATAAAATTTCAATATATGAAAAACTATGGACTGAATTGTAAATTAAAATTGGAAGCCAGACCAGCTAGCAAAGAACCACAGATTTTGAAATATTTTGGGTATTACTTAAAGTGGATATCTTGCTGGAAAAAGGTATGCATCCAGCATCATCTGGGATCACTGGTGTGGGCTCCATTGCAGTTCATATTTTTTACTATGTTTTACTTATATATACATATATAGGTAAATATTTAAAATGTTTAGCACTGAACCTGTTTTAGAGAAAAAAAATCATATATTGAGAACTGTGAAGAAGTCCAGAGCAAACACAATGAATATCTCTAAGCACAACAGAACAGGAAAAAATTAATGATGAATGAAACATGATATATTCCATTAATCACACAGTCCATTAAATAATAAATTATGGTTGTTAGCTTGAAATATTGTACCAGAGCATGCAGAAAAGTACTGCTTATGCAAAAAAAGTACACCTATGGATGACATCATCAGCTTCTGAAAAAAGTCACTTTTTAAACAACTCTACAGCCTATTCATACTGGAAATGAACTGTAATGTATTTCTTTATAGAATCATAGAAATTAAGGCCTGTAACATTTCGTCCAATGGTCTTACCTCCCTCAAAAAAGCCAGGAGAAGCATGTGGGATAAGAACCTACATATATCTGAATAAAACAGTATTTTATAAAAAATTAACTTTTTTTTTTACAAGCAATATACAGCAATGATAGAAACCAACAATAACCAAGTAGGTGCATATTATTACACAATTTCAGTTATCATTAGTTAAGGACACTTATAAAATAATTATGTATATATATATAAAACTAAGATGAATAAAAATTAGACAGATCTCAGAACATACCAAACCACTCCAGAGGGGAAGACAAAGCAATCCCAAAGGGGGATCCAAAACCCCTCCCAACCTCTAACCTCTTCCCACCCCAGTTTCAAAAAAGAAACCAAACTAATCCCTAAATGGGTCCAAAGGAGGAACAATACCATCATGGACAGTATCTGACTGCAAAGAAGATCTAAGACGGCAAGACCATGCCTGGAGTCACTCAAACATCCCTGGAGAGAGCCCAGACTGCTGCAGAAAGCTGGTGCATATTTCAGTCTGTGTAGGAAAGGAAAAGAATGTGAAACTTGGGAAGTTCTCAGAGAGAAAGGCTCAATTTTGGACAAAAATTAAGTCCTTTTACTCTCTAGAGACATAAAAGGATATAGGACACCACCACATCAAGCACCCAGATATGATGTTTTCCAATCTTTCAGACAAATTTTTTTCACTAATTTTTCCCTTTTAACCAGGTAGTCTTTCTGACTAATCACATCTCATTTCCACTCCAGGGTTTCATCATTTTGTAGGGCAGAGTTACTAGAGGTTAGTTTTCTTACTTGTCTAACGTGGCAGTCTTGTTTTTTTATAACACTTGTCTTCCACTCTTGAGCAGTGTCTTTCTGCTAGAGGGGTGAAGGGAAGATTTTTGGATCTACCTAGAAAAATGTCATGAGTAGGGGTCTATCATAATATGCATTAAAATAACCCCGAAAATGTCCAATTAATATAAGAATTCAGAAGACCCATTTCATATGTATTGGGTCTGACTGAGATAGAGCTCATTTCCCCTACAGCAGTCCTCACCTTCCTGTGATTTGCATTGGTGTTTAGAAGGGTGTTAGCAACACCACCACATTATATGTCAAATATCTCTCAGAATGACTCAGCTGGTCTCAATTTTCAGCATCCAGCATGTAAATGCTTTCTATCAGTGGCAATTGATACATGTGTGTGGCAGTGGGTCATACCAACACTGCAGGACCTCACTGGTGGAAAACCTCCTAATCTAAGCACCCCCTGGAAAACATAATGGTCTCTCCCCAAAACTGTGTAATCCCCTATCTTTGTAACCTATCCCTAAATCCTACCCTTCCCTGCTCCCTGTTGGTTAAGGGAGTTTCTCCCTGCCTCCTGTTATCTGGCCCCAGATCGTCCCTATAACTGGGGGCTCTCGGGGCCATCTTGCCCTCTTTCTGCCTTGGACCCCTTCAGAATAAACGTCTGGAACTTCCAGGAGAGAGGGCCTCTGAATTCTTTGTCTCTGGGGCTGCCCGAGCTGTCCGGCTCAGTGGGTGAGTGAGAATTGTGCCTGACACTGGCATGGGTGTGAGAAGAGCCGTTCTGTACAAGCACCAATGCAGTGCTGGCTGGAGTGATCTCTCAGACACCGTAGAGACACTTTCGGTACATGCAGAGGCTTATTCCACCCCCCGCTCCCCACGGCTATACATGTGATAAGTAGGTGCCTACTCAAATGGCTCCATAGAACTTGTCCTGAGCATCTCTGGGGAAAGGAGTTTGAAGTCAATTTTAATTTTGCAGCTTTGTTTTCCTCACTGTAGGAGAGTTTTTATGGGGTAGGAAACTATAAACCTAGCATGTAGTCCTCAAGTTTGTTTTATTCAAGAAACCAGGCTGATAATATTTTCAGACAAGGCTGATCCTTGTATTTCAGCTCAAGGTTCAATAGTTAAAGCAAACCATGATTTAGATATTAGTTTTGTTTCACAATAAAAGGCATTTCCTTACCGTATCAGAAACAGCCTCTGAAATGCATTAATCAGGCCTCAAATAAAATGGAAGAATGTTGATAATTTACGTTTATTTCAGATTGACCCACTGTTATTTTATTTAACACATGAGAACTCTCAAGCACTGCCAAATGACCTTATGGTGAAAGGTGAGTTTCAAAAATTACTTTCATACTTGCCTGAGACTTTGTAAGAGAGAGCTTTCAGGGTGTTCATACATGGATCATTAGACATTCCTCACGCAAATCTTGGATAAATCTTTCAATAAAAAACACTCAAAGGTCATAATGTGTAAAATATTTAATAATGACACATTGTCATAATAAGTATGAAATGATTTTTGCAAAAACACTACTTTCAGTGGTGGCAAATGACAAAGAAACAAAGACAAATTTTGCATCTGCTTAGAAGAATTTTAAAACAGTAACTGCAGGATAAAGAACACACCATGTACACCAAAGAATGTGCAATTTAAGAACTGATAGTTTCCCAATGAACTGGAAGTGGAAGAGTAGAGATGTGCTGGATTAGGCCTTTGCTCTGGGAGGTATATGAGGTTTGCATGAGTCACACGTTTTATCCATGTAGAGGGCACACTTGAACTGAGCACCAAAGGAGAAGACAAAAGGGGCTGGGACAATCAGGGACAGTAGACTGTGAAGTATACCTTGAAGCAAAAGCCAGCCATAAGGTAAAAAATTCTGAATTTGAATATGCAAAAAGACAGTGCATACACAACAAGTAAAACTACTCAGACATAAAGATGTACAGCAAAGTAAGACTTTACAGAAAATATATTATGCAAAACAATCCCCAACTGCTGCTTTCCTGTCCGTGTTTGTGCCTATTAAAATATGCTTCAAATGATCTGTGCTTACTAAGAAAGCAGAAAACAAACAAAATCAGCATCTTCCAAGGCAAAAATTGGTTTTTGGCACATACATGAGTACATCTTGGACTGTCTGGGTCCACTGTTATTTCCTCATATTATCCTAATTCTTCATGTGGCTGGTTAGTAAGATTTAGTAAGCTTGGTTTCTTCAAGGAGAAAATATTGCTAAAGGTGTTTCCAAGTGCAGATTTTATAGCCCTATTGTTTTGTATCAGTGTTGTCCTTTCAGTGCTGTGGCTACAAGGCTGTAGAAGTGGTCCTTGTAAAATGAGAACCTGGTGCCTAAAAAAGGCATAAATGACCCATTTTTTCAGCTAACAGCATTTTGTGGCTGGTACATGGATGCACGTAGTCAAACAGTAACTTGTGCCCTTCATGCGTTCTGATTGAGCACTGGAGGAGCCAAATATAAAATCAGTGAGTACAGAAGTCTGGGGATATAAGGCAAAATAAGGATGGAGTTAGTTTTGTATAAACCAGGTGGCTTTGCGAGATTTAGCTCAGCAGTTTGAAGATGCTTTGAACCAGGTTATTGTGAAGGCCAGTTGGGATAAGGATATCTACCCATACCAGATGATATTTCTAATTATGCTCTACACCAAGGCCATGTGGCTGTTCAGGAATGTTTTTTTCAAGACAATGTGAAGGAACAGGCAGCAACACTCTAGGTTAAATCAATGAAATTGTTCAAATGCATCAGAGCTTGCTAGTAAGTCACGATGACATACCAAAACCTGAGCCTGAGTCAACCTGCAGTAAGTAGTGTGATTTCTGATAGAATAATTTTTTAGGAGTTCTGAAAAGTACGTAGAATATCTTTATGCAAATCCTTTCAGGGGAACAAAATTTAGAAGGTCATGTTAAAAAGGGGGAAAAGAAGGAGTGAAGGTCCATCTTGTGTAGGTCAACAAATACAGATTTTGCAACTTGTATATTGTTTATCTACCTTTACACATACATAACATTTTTTTCTAACATTAGAAAAATTACTAAATTATGCATGGTAAGTTTCACTCATACCTGAGTGACCAGTGCTTGCAGAGATCTTTGGTCTAATTAGGAGGCTACATCTCTGTGATCACAGAGGTAGACTCCAATTATAAATCAGGAATACAGGAATAAGCGCAGGGGTAAAAATGTCATGGGACAGTCATGATTTGATCATGCACAAAAGTTCAAAGCAACATACTTATAGATTCCATGTAAGAATAGATAACCAGGACAGACTAGATGTGAGACTGATCTTTCAGGAATCACTTTCTGTGACACAGAAGGCATTACCTTAATAGATTGCATGTTATGAGAATAATGATTACCTATAGATCTCTGGCATTTAAGGTACCCGACTTCTGTTCCTACACGTTGGTTGTAAACTCTCTGGCCCATCTGTCTTGTGCTCCTTAAAGTGGAAGGAAGCATAGAAAATGGCCTTAATGGGCTTTGTTCTGTATACAGTTTTCCACACTTTTCACTAACGTGGGTTCAGCATCTTTTACTGTCTATCATATAGGAGATATTAATTTTGCAGGACTGTGATTCTAGACATTAAACCTGAAATTTCTTCCAGTTCTCGTCAGATGAGAAGAAAAAATATTCTGTTTTGTCCTTTGTTGCAAAAAAACACATTTCACAGAAAATGATTTTCATTGTTTCTGACATCTTAACTATGCTTTTTTTCAATTAAAGTTTTTTTCCTAAGCATTCTTCCACAAGATGTTTATTCATCAACAGGATGCCCTAATAAAATCAAAATTCTGTAAATTATCCTTAAAATAACATAAAAAAAAATAATAAAAATGTCTGTATAGGTGTTGATCATGAGGCTTAGCTTATTGTAAAAGAAAAACAACATTTTCATTTGTACAATTAAATAGTACTATTAAGCATTTAACCATGCAAGCATCTGTGGCTGGTAATTATTGTTGTTTAGATAAAGACAGATTACTTTCCTAAGAACAATTTTTTGCTATTGATTTCACCAATGTTTTTCAATAAAGTATAATGTACTAGCAGCTACAATTAAGAGCTAAGAGCACTGATTCGTCCTAACTTAGAGGTGATTCAACAAAAATAATTTTCTTATTAACTCAAAAAGAAAAATCTCCCCAACAAAAAGATTATTCTTTTTTTCACTAGAATTATTATTCTTTTGTAATGAGAAATGTTCTTGGAAAATAAGTATTTAATATGCAACCAATTAGTAAAAAACTAAGCAAATTACCAAACACAATTTCTGTGTTAAATGTTAATTAAATTCAGAGGTATTTTTAATAAGATTAATATGGAGAAACAAATTTTTTAAAAAGCAATTTAGCCTGAGTATAAACTATTAATCAAGTATACTGTTTTGTTTTCATAGACATATTTATAGCAATATTTACAGTAATGGTTCATTTAACATATAGAAGTTCAATTAATATCCAAAGGGTTTGAAAATTCAGTTAAGACTTTTGTTTGTGTAGTTGAACATAAGTGAAATATATACTTTAATGCAAATGTGAAAAATAAAATATAATTAATATGCCTTTGATCCTAATGAAAGAGCTGAATTAAGCCTGAACCTGTACTGATGTACACTTTATTACACTCTTTGAATAAATATGCATCTTAAAATATTCAGTAGCAAAGAATTAAAGTTCTTCAAGAAATATAAAAATGTGGCATCAGGGAACTCAATCTCTTTTTCTCTTTTCTTTATCTCCTTAGTAGTCATGGGGGTTTAATCAGACATCACTCAAAATACTAATTTTATTTTAACAGCGTGTAAAATTTGATTTCTCATCCAATATGTCTATTCTAAGTAAATTAATGACCACAATGTGGCCTAATGTATTGGAAATTCCAAAATTATCTTAGTTCCTTGAAAATGAAATTAAAATTATTTTTAACTGGTCTCTCTAACAATCTGATAAGATTTAATCTGAAAGTTACTGTGAGGTGGTATAGTGTTATGAGAAATTGATTCATGTTTGAAAGAAATTCTCTTTATTGAGAGGTTTGAAGGTAAAACTTTGGGGCAAGAGGAAGTTTTGGTTGGGGTGTCAGCTTTCAGTAATAAATAAATAAATGAGTTTTATAACCGATAAACTTTAGTTATCTTGCAAGATTCTTCATGGAGACAAATAATTTGTAATTTTTACCAAAAACTAAACTGGCAAACATCATTCCACTGTATCATTTTACTTCTCATAGTAAAACTGTCCCTTTATTCTTCTGAAAGCAAAATACCTAGCATACTTGTTATTCTTTAGAAATAATCACTTTTGTTTGCAGTGACATTGCCTTAGCACAGCTTCTCTGGGGACCACAGCATTTCCAGTGGTTTTGCAAAATCTCCCTTTGTGTGACTGTGTTGAAGTAGTTAAAAATGGCAAAACATCCCTCCATAAGCAGGTATCTTCAAGCATACTTAGAGCTGTCAAGGGTTTTTGTTCCCTTCCAATGAGATATTTTCACTAAAACTCTTAAAGAACTCATCAACAAGTCTGTTAGACATAGCAGAAAAAGGAGACCTCACCACAGGAAAGCAGCAGATCCAATGACACCAAGACCCAGCTTTTGAAATAGTCTGTAAAAAATGCTTAGACACTACTGTTCATTTGTGAGATGCAGCTGAAACACTGGGCAGGAGTGAAAGCACAGCATGGCAGAGCAATTTGTCCAGGACCACTTCTCATGCCAGTTCCACTGATTACTGTAGAAACAGATCTAGAACTTATTTCTTGCCATTCTTGTAGTGGCCCTAATTTAGGTACTGACTAAAGAGCAAATACGAATAATTAAAAACACCACTGCTAAAAAACAGTAATTAGCTTGTTGTTTTGAAATTAGATTGCAAACTTTGAGGATAAATTTACAGCTTTGAGTATTATATGCTCAATTTCTAACACAGAACTGCCCCCTGGTTTAGATGAGTCATCACATCAAATATAATTTGAATAATAAATAATTTTTCCCAGCTTAGATTTAATGAAGACATGGCAGAAGGCACTGTAACACTAGTCATTATCATCCAGAGATTAATTTAGTGAAGGAGAGTTCGATGGGCTGACAGAGGTATTAGTTTCTTGGCCAAATTTATGAGACACTAATGAAGAAGGTTATTTGAACACCTTATTTAGTTAAATTAGCATCTGACAGACCACAGGTGCTGAAAGAAATGGGATGTACAAATTAGTGGTGAACTGACGTGATTACAAAGGCATTCAGCATGACAAGGAGAAAGACGGTAGGGCTATGGAAATGGTTTCAGCAGATAAAAATGTGAATCAGTGAAAAAGTTTTCTGAGAATCACCTTAATAATCCCCCACAGGATGGGTATGATCTGCCAGATGTTGCCTTCATAAAAATCAAGATTTAAATGCAAACTTCCATGGTGATGAAGTGAGTCTTGGCAGAAGTGGGTGGTGTGAAAAGATTATGTAAAATGCTGACCAAACCAAGAAGGGGCTCAGTCCTTACATCACGGATAAACCATTAAGAATAATGACAAATTACAGGCAAATTCCATAATATACTCCATGAAAATCTTATTTCTATAAACTTAAGGTAGGTGGTTCATGGTATCAGTGACCTTCTCTTTTTGGTGGGAAAAGCAGGATGCTGGTTCTCCCGTGAGAATCTTGAACTTATATCTTATGCTCTCTCAGCATTAATCTTCTCTCTGTTGTGTTTTCCTCTCACACACTTGCAATTTTCCCCATCTGATCTCACCTTGTGGCTACAACTCTTCAGCTTACCTGAGCTCTTCCACAAAGCAGAAGCCTTTGGTTTTGTGTAGGAGAGCCTGTAATGATATGCACAGCTGTTAGGAACTACAGAAACGGAAAAGCACAGTGATAGCATACTCACACTCTACTTTGTCTTCTCAAAGAAGAATTTCTACACAACACACTTTTCCCAATAACCTCAAAAGTCAAACACACTCTGTTACAGGCAGCTCACATGTCAAGAGAGAAGTAAATCAAGACTTCTACTTAATGAGGACCCTACACAGACAACAGCAGACTAAGCCGCCTGTGATTGTCTGCAGCTACCAAAACATCTTTGAATGCAAAACTTCAACCTACTTGGTCTCTTTCCACTGGGCAGTTTTCCAGCCACTCTGACCCCAGCCTATATCTCTGCATGGGCTTGTTGTAGTCAAAGTGTAGTGCCCAGCATTTTGTCTTGTTGAACCTCATGCCATTGTTCATGGCCCATTGATCCAGCCTGTCCAAGTCCTTCTGCAGACCCTTTCTGCCCTCCAGATGGACAGTCTGATCCAACTTGGTATTCTCCATGAATTCACTAATGGTAGACTCAGTCCCATCATCCAGGTCATAACAAAGATATTAAACAGGACTGGGTCCAACACTAATCCCTGGGGATACAGCAAAATTTACCTCCACTCCCTGGGCCCAGCTGTTAACCCAGCAGAGAGTGCCAGGCTGTCCAGGCCGTGGACAGGCAGCTCTTCCAAGAGAATGCTGGAGGAGACGGTGTCAAAGGCTTTGCTGAAGTCAAGATAGACAATCCACAAGTTTTCCCTCCTCCTTTAGGTGAGTCATCCAGCTGCAAAAGGAGAGCAGGTTGGTCAGGCAGGACCTGTCTTTGCTATTCCTATGCTGGCTGGGCCTGATCTGAGAGCTGTTCAGTGGGTGCCGTGTGATCACTCAAGATGATCTGTTCCATACACTTGCCTGGCACTGAGGTCAGGCTGACAGA
>VZTX01023046.1:245411-283652 GCA_013400915.1 Pardalotus punctatus
CCTGTTAGACAGAACTGAAGATAAATGATGGAGAGTTTCTTGGTAAGTTCTTCTGCCAGCTCCCTCATTATTCTAGGATGAATTCCATCCAGTCCCATAGACTTGTGAACATCTAAGTGGCTTGGCAGGTCACCAACTACCTCTTCCTGGATTTTAGGTGGTTTATTCTATTCCTTGTCCCCATCTACCAACTCAGGAGGCCAGTTATCCTGAGCATAACCTACCTTACTCTTGAAGACTGAGGCAAAATACGTGTCCGGTACCTCAGCTTTTCCTTCATCTTTGGTGTCTATAATCCCCGCCTTGTCCAATAAAGAATGGAGATTTTCCTTTCCCCTTCTTTTGTTATAATTGTATTTATAAAAACATTTTTTATTATTCTTTACAGCAGTGGCCAGATTAAGTTCTGAGTTTTGTCTTTCTTAATTTTCCTTCTGCATGACCTAACATCCTTAAACACTTCCTGAGTTCCCCCACCCCTCATAAGAGAGAGTAGCAGTTATTTTTCATTCCTCACTGATCATACCTACAGGATTTATAGCATGTGCCATGTCTGCTGGTGTTTATTTAACACAGCAACATCTAGTCATCTAGTTGCATTTCCCTTGAGTATGATCTTCCTATGCTTTCTGAGGCAAAAAGGAGTGGCCATCTGCTGCTATCTGTTCAATGGAACAGAAATAAGCATATGGGCTCTCCCCTGGTGTGGCTGAATAAAAAGCATCGATCTCTAGGGCTGCTGCTCCAATATCTTCTATAAACATTAAATTCAAATATAGACATGTTTTAATACAGCTTTCTCAGCTGTTTGTGTTTCTGACTTTGTATTACACCAGTGAAGGTTTTACATTAAATATTCTCCCTATTCTTTACTTTGGTAGTTTACCCATGTCAGAACCACATGTGATGCACACAGAAAAGATTGCAGCATTCCCCAAAGAGTTATTTCCATAGCATGCATATTTCAACAAACCATACACAAATGGGGATGTTTTGCAGTAAGTGCTGAAAATGTGGCTGCAAATAACTTGGGGAATGAAAAACTAGTAAGATAGGTCTCTCTGTTTATTTGTTTGTGACTTATTTTGCAATTTAGAGAGCTGCCTTAGACTTAAATGCTCCAGTAGTAGGTTATAGCCTAGTGGATAAAGGCAACTATCAATCTCTGGATATGCCTACAAGATCTACTTTTCATGGAAAAATAATCAGGCTCATCAGAGGTGCCAGCTTCTCAAGAGATGATATATAGCTGCACTCAAGAATAATGTGCAAGGAATAGTCTTGGCATGTCTTAACATCAGGATCCATTACAGGATCTGACTGCAGACACTTTGGGTTTTTTCGTTATTTTGTTACATTCAAATGCAACATGTAGGTGAAATGGTAAGAAATACGTATTTATTAGACATTTTTAATGGTCTGTATGTTGTGATGAAATTTAGCAATGTGTAATTTAATAGTATGTATTTAAGCAGCCCCCTTGACTTTGCAAGGGGTTCTTCCATATGAGAAAGCTTGTCAATTCACTTCCAGTCTCATTCGTCTTACAGATTCTGCTCAAGGCACATCACCAACAGTAGTACAGTAATATACAGGCAAAGAAAGGAAAAAGCAGTAAGGCTTCCCACTGTACTACTGGAAAACTATGATCTATTTGTCATTATGGAAAATTCATGAGATTAATCACATGATTGGAGTTCTGAAATCAATGGCTATAAACTGTTTAGGAGGGACAGGCAGGGAAAGAAAGGCAGAGTATTGTCCTCTATATTTAAAAAGAAAAGTAAATAAAGGATCTACATGGTGCTGTTAATGAAAAACAGTAATGNAAGTCAAGATAGACAATCCACAAGTTTTCCCTCCTCCTTTAGGTGAGTCATCCAGCTGCAAAAGGAGAGCAGGTTGGTCAGGCAGGACCTGTCTTTGCTATTCCTATGCTGGCTGGGCCTGATCTGAGAGCTGTTCAGTGGGTGCCGTGTGATCACTCAAGATGATCTGTTCCATACACTTGCCTGGCACTGAGGTCAGGCTGACAGATCTGTAGTTCCCTGAATCCTCCTTCCAGCCTTTCTTGTGAATGGGTGCCACATTTGTCAACCTCCAATTGTCTGGGACCTCCCCAGTTAGACAGAACTGAAGATAAATGATGGAGAGTTTCTTGGTAAGTTCTTCTGCCAGCTCCCTCATTATTCTAGGATGAATTCCATCCAGTCCCATAGACTTGTGAACATCTAAGTGGCTTGGCAGGTCACCAACTACCTCTTCCTGGATTTTAGGTGGTTTATTCTATTCCTTGTCCCCATCTACCAACTCAGGAGGCCAGTTATCCTGAGCATAACCTACCTTACTCTTGAAGACTGAGGCAAAATACGTGTCCGGTACCTCAGCTTTTCCTTCATCTTTGGTGTCTATAATCCCCGCCTTGTCCAATAAAGAATGGAGATTTTCCTTTCCCCTTCTTTTGTTATAATTGTATTTATAAAAACATTTTTTATTATTCTTTACAGCAGTGGCCAGATTAAGTTCTGAGTTTTGTCTTTCTTAATTTTCCTTCTGCATGACCTAACATCCTTAAACACTTCCTGAGTTCCCCCACCCCTCATAAGAGAGAGTAGCAGTTATTTTTCATTCCTCACTGATCATACCTACAGGATTTATAGCATGTGCCATGTCTGCTGGTGTTTATTTAACACAGCAACATCTAGTCATCTAGTTGCATTTCCCTTGAGTATGATCTTCCTATGCTTTCTGAGGCAAAAAGGAGTGGCCATCTGCTGCTATCTGTTCAATGGAACAGAAATAAGCATATGGGCTCTCCCCTGGTGTGGCTGAATAAAAAGCATCGATCTCTAGGGCTGCTGCTCCAATATCTTCTATAAACATTAAATTCAAATATAGACATGTTTTAATACAGCTTTCTCAGCTGTTTGTGTTTCTGACTTTGTATTACACCAGTGAAGGTTTTACATTAAATATTCTCCCTATTCTTTACTTTGGTAGTTTACCCATGTCAGAACCACATGTGATGCACACAGAAAAGATTGCAGCATTCCCCAAAGAGTTATTTCCATAGCATGCATATTTCAACAAACCATACACAAATGGGGATGTTTTGCAGTAAGTGCTGAAAATGTGGCTGCAAATAACTTGGGGAATGAAAAACTAGTAAGATAGGTCTCTCTGTTTATTTGTTTGTGACTTATTTTGCAATTTAGAGAGCTGCCTTAGACTTAAATGCTCCAGTAGTAGGTTATAGCCTAGTGGATAAAGGCAACTATCAATCTCTGGATATGCCTACAAGATCTACTTTTCATGGAAAAATAATCAGGCTCATCAGAGGTGCCAGCTTCTCAAGAGATGATATATAGCTGCACTCAAGAATAATGTGCAAGGAATAGTCTTGGCATGTCTTAACATCAGGATCCATTACAGGATCTGACTGCAGACACTTTGGGTTTTTTCGTTATTTTGTTACATTCAAATGCAACATGTAGGTGAAATGGTAAGAAATACGTATTTATTAGACATTTTTAATGGTCTGTATGTTGTGATGAAATTTAGCAATGTGTAATTTAATAGTATGTATTTAAGCAGCCCCCTTGACTTTGCAAGGGGTTCTTCCATATGAGAAAGCTTGTCAATTCACTTCCAGTCTCATTCGTCTTACAGATTCTGCTCAAGGCACATCACCAACAGTAGTACAGTAATATACAGGCAAAGAAAGGAAAAAGCAGTAAGGCTTCCCACTGTACTACTGGAAAACTATGATCTATTTGTCATTATGGAAAATTCATGAGATTAATCACATGATTGGAGTTCTGAAATCAATGGCTATAAACTGTTTAGGAGGGACAGGCAGGGAAAGAAAGGCAGAGTATTGTCCTCTATATTTAAAAAGAAAAGTAAATAAAGGATCTACATGGTGCTGTTAATGAAAAACAGTAATGCACAGGTTGGGAATTTATGAGTGAATATTAGAGACCTAGATGGAAAAAGAATCTTTGTGGTTCATGTTTTTACTACAGGCCACTCAATCAAGGGGAGGTTTCTGATGAAGAACTACAAGAAGCATCATGGTCACAGGGCATAATCCTTCTGAGCGACTTCAATCACCCTGACATCTTCTGGGAAAGCAGAGAAGCAAGCAGCAAACAGTCTGTGACAATCTTAGTCTGCATTGAAGATAACCAGCCCAAGCCATCTGATCTCTTTCTGCAGGGCTGCTTCCCTCCTCTCTTCCCCTAGTTTTTATGTATAACCAGGACTGTTCTTTCCCAGGTGCAGAAAATGTCAATTTCTCTCATTAAACTTCATGTGGCTGTTGATTGCCCAGCTTTCTAGCCTATCCAGAACTCTCTGTAAGGCCTCTCAATGCTTCCATGTCACCTGTCCTTGTTTCTAATGTCCATACTCTTTCCTTTTCCTGCTCAGCCAAGCCATTCTTCTGCCCCACTTGCTTGACTTACAGCATTGTGGAATTGCCTGCTTCTGTGGTCTTTACAGATGTCTCTGAAAAAGTACCAGAATTCGTGGACAAAAATATCTTCAAAAGCAGATTCTCAGGGGACCTTGCTAATTCTTTCACCTGCCTGAATTCCGGTCTCCCCATATCCAGGATTGAAGTTTTGTTCCTATTTCCAACTTGAAATTCAGCTATTTCATGGTCGATGTGACCAAGACAACCACCAATCACTATTTTGCCCACAGTTTCCTTCTCTGTATGCTAACAGCAAGTCGAGGAGAGTGACCTTCTTACTTGGTTCCCTCAGTACCTGCAATGTGCTTCTGAAATTTCCAGAACCCGTTTGTGTTCCCTGTATGATACTCCCAGTATGGCTGGAAAATTAAAATCACCCATAAGGACAACAAAGGATGGTCTAGAGATATCCTTTAATTCCTTGTAGAATAATTCATCAGCATAATCATCCTGGCTGAGCAGGAGCTAGCACACTCCCAGAACATCCGCTCTATTTGCTTTCCCCCTTATTCTTATCCAGAGATGCTCAGCTGTGCCATGGCCAGCTGCAAATGTCACACAATCCAAACCCTCCCTTATGAGTGACACCCTCTAAGTTCTCCTGCCCTGCCTATCCCACCCAAAGAGCCTATAACCATTCATCATGGCACACCAGTCCACAGGACACCTCCCACTAGGTTTTGCTTGTGTCAGTGATGTTATGGCTCTGGGTCTGTCACACGTGGGGGAAAAGGTAGATTTTTACAGATCTTTTGAACAATCTTTGTCAGTAGCTCGGGTGAATCTTCTTCTCTTTTGGTTTCTAGATCAGATGGTGAGATCATGGTTTCAGTTTCAAAGGAACTTCTCAGCAATACCACAGTCATGAGATAACAAACTTTGTAATCAGAGCTCTTTCTGCAGTGTTAGATTTGCATATTCTTTGTGTGCATCTAATTTTTTAACAAGAGCAACGCAAATGTCTATGGATTTTTATTGTTCACATAGAACACATGTGGAAGAAGCTTATAATTCAGCCATAATAGCACTCAAGTTTAAGCCAGCTAGAGAGAAGTTGGTGTGTGCTTCTAGTACAGAGCATGCATTAGCAGTATTATAAGGATGGAAAGGGCAGCTAGCCCTGCCTGGTGGGACTAAATAATTAATGAAAATAGAAATCTACTTAGATATAAAAGGCTTCCTGCTGAACATGGAACAAGACAATAAGGCTGGGAACAGCTCCAAAGTGGAAGAGGGTGTATCCCTGAGAAGGACTGAAAACCACTTCTCTCTGATTTAAAGGAGGATAAAGTTGTTTTCTTTTGTTCGTGCTTGAAAAATTAAACAAGACTATAAAAAAACTATTTTGTTTAATAGAAAGCACCAAAATGAAACAAAATTTCACTTCTGATTTTCTGTGGCCTATCAGGTCTTCATCAGAAAGCAGTACAAATAATTTTTAATGAAAAAAATTGGCAAAATCTGACAGACTTGTATGGTTTTGGATATAAACAATTTAATGTACATATAGAAATATGATACAGTTAATTTAAGTATTGCAACACTCCATATCTAAGCTTAAAGTCCTAAATTAGTCTTTTGAAACATTACATAAAGAACATAGAAAATAAAAATTTTATAAGCAAAAGGCTAGTTGTGCTAGCACCTAATTTCAAGGCTTAAATAAAAGGAAAAATGTTTGAGAAGGTGAATCATCAGGTATCATGTATATTAGTTTCTAGAATATACTGTGGAGAAGATTTTGTTACTTTGAATATTTAACATAATATGAAAGTATCTCACTCTTTGGAAGTTGGACACTCTAATACTTAAAATCAAAATCATAAGCCAGACTAGCCTGATTCTTGTACTGTGTCCTGAAAGCGTGATCTCAGTTTTGAGTGTGAATGCTTAGAGGGTAGAAACCTTATAATAAAGCTCTTTAACCATAATATTTTATAATATCCTTTATATTGACTTTTAGATGTGAAAAGCATTGCTTTTTGTCCTGTAGGTCGAACAACTTTGTCCTGCTCCCTCAAATTCCTCCCCCGCATCTTACATATTTTCATTTGCAATGCAATTAAAATTTCTGCTTTTGGCCTGCTTGTTTGATGTATGATGTCAAAAGGACACCAAGACTAAACCCAAACATGGTCTCACTTCCTTCTTTTTTTCCTATTTGTAATGTTTTTGTTTGGTCGTACTCTGATGGTCTGCTCTGTGGTCCTAATTTTGATTACAGCCTTCCTCAGCTTCCATTGAAACACGGTTTTCAAAAGATTTCAGCACTTTTAAGAATCAGAATCCTGAAAAATGTCACTGCACAGTCCAAATTTTATTGATTTTATCTGAAATTTTAAATTTTTACCATATATTTTACCATTAAGTTACTGTGTTGAAACTGATGGGCACACAAGCTTTGTATGGATCTTTTATTTTTGTTCCCTGTGGAGTCAGCCACACAGGCTACTGTATATGAGGTTTCAGCTTGAGCCTTCTGGTTTCCCTGCTTTTCTTGTGTTCAGTAGTCCTCTACCTCTCTTACAACATTTTTTTTCATGGCATGACTGTGCACTAGAGTCATGGCTTTTGTTTCCTGCTTCAGAGATCGGCATGACAGGGCTAGTTTTTCTTCTACTTATTCAAATAGATTATTAGATTAAATAAATATTAGATTGCTTTCTTTCTTTTGGTACATGGGTATACCTGGGTATAACCAGCAATCTAACCTGACATAACAATGAAAACTTCCTAATAGGAATTTGTTTAACAGGTTTGTACAGCGATATGTTGTACTTCTTTTCATGGGGGCAGAGTTGATTTCCTCCACAGCAGCTATTGTGGGGCTGTGTTTTGGATTTGTGCTGGAAACAAGATTGATAACACAGGGATGTTTTTGTTATTGCTAAGCAGGGCTTTCACCAAGCCAAGGCCTTTGCTGCTCCTCACCCACCCCATCAGTGTGGAGGCTGGGGGTGCACAAGGAGCTGGGAGGGGACACAGCACTCTCAGGTAACCAAAATGGTACAACACACACACTGTTCCTTGACACAATTCCATAATATATTTTTACTAGTGGCCTAATAAAAATAAAAAGAAGAAGAAGGGAGCAGAGAATATTTACTGTCTTTGATTTTATGAGCAACTGAAGGAATATACAAATAAAAATCAAAAAAACCCACCCATGTCTTCAACAAACCATTCACAGTGCAGCTACATCTTAAGTGGTGAGGTTTAATTTTTCCTTTTTAATTTCGGCAATTTTTTTTTTTTTTACACAGTACTTTTTTTACACAGAAGCTATCATTGTAGCTGAAAATTAAAAAAAAAAGAATCAATGCATTAACTTTAATGTGCATTATACTAGGGCCTTATATTCATGACTGTTTTTCTTGAATTTTTGAGAAGCAGTTTTTCTCAGGTACTTTTTACCCATCCACACTTTATGGTTAGATATTTTTAAATTCCAGACATCATACAGTCAGAATTTGCAGGTGGTTCTCAGAGAACTTTATCTCCTCTATCAAGCTGTGGAAAGGACAATGCAATTAATAACAGATGGTATGAAATGACCATGTCCTTGAGAGAATGCCTTATTGGCACCTCCTGCTAATTGTATCACATATAATGCAAGTAAAAGCATAATAAATCTGAGCTGGGAGACATTTTATGCAAGAGCTCTTCTCCCTTTCCAGACGGTAAATTGCTCAGATCTTGAAATATCTATAACCTTGTGATATCCAACGTACATTAGCTTAATTGCCTTTTTTCTTTTCTTTCTCTCTCCCCTTCCTTGCTCCTCCCTCTCTTTTTTATTTCCCTGGGTCTGTAAGAGCAATTCTATTTTGTTAGTCTACCTGCCTTAGTGCTGTAAGCAAAGGATCTATATTTACCATCTTGGACAGAAATTTTTCAGGTCTCTTCTGTCGAGTTATTGGTAAATTGTGCTTTTAAAAGTGCTGTAAAGCCCTTTAATTGATATCAGAACATAAGTAAATGCTGAAGGAGTTTAATGGAAACCTAGAAGAGCATTCTCATTAACTGTGAGATAGAGTGAGCTTCAAATGGATCAACAGATATACCCTATTCTATTTCTGAATATAATACCATGATAAAAAACTCTGATGCACAAGGAATTTTTATTTCTCACAACAATAAATGAGGATTTTCTTTTTTCCTGAGGAAAAAAATAAGAAAATATTGCTGAAGTCTGAAACCCTTGTGCATTGTCTCTGTGGGGGGATGAAAGAGCACTCCTTTGGCAGAATTTGCTTCTGTTGGCAGTGGGGGGTGGGGAGACTGCCTCTTGAGAAAGTTCTGCTGCATTTTTTTGGTTTATTTCTCCTTACATCAATACTTTCAACCTTGGCTTTGTCCCAAGGAGAAATAACAGGTAAGTGCACAGGAGTATGAATATACATTTGCTTGAAGGAGTTGCCATTTAAGGCACAGAATGGTGCTATAGCTGCACACAGTGAATTGTATCTGTAGTTGCAAGTTCTCCATCAATGCCTAGTTGGCTTTAAGATATCACCCTAGCTCTCCTAGAGTCTGTTTGGTGAAGACAACTTAACAGAGAATTGGTCTTTGTGGAATATTTCAGTAAGATGATGCAAAGTTTTTTAGTGATTATTGGAACATTGCTTGGCCTGTATCCATGGTGGAAAGGTGCCAAACCACTGTAATACGTTGCCCTAGAGCCTATCATGGCTTCTGTGTGTCTCCTATCCTGTGTGATGTGCTGCTGAGCCATCTGGGGAAAGAAGGTCTTCCCTGGAAAAGAGTAAGACATTGCACATCAATGCAATCCACAGAAGAAGATATGCTTTGGTTTGGTAACCAATGCATAACCAAGGACTTCCAACTCAAAGTCCCATGCTTACTACTGACTTTCTGAATGATTGTAAGCAATTTACTTTGTGTTTTTGTTCTTGCTCCCTATTCTGGTCTATTTTAAACTGTAAGCTCGTGAACACTGCCTATCCTAAGTATTCCTGAGTACTATAGGATTATATAGTAGTATTAGTAACATAAAGAACTACCTGGGCAAGTACTATAAAACCCACATGCCGGTATAAATACTGCTTTACAAAAACCATACAAATGCAAAAGGTGCTCTTGAGAGACAGCTGAAATATGACCTTAGTTATTTTTACCATTTTTGTGCACAGCACCTTGAAATGTTCCCTAAAATATGTATGATTTTGTTTGATTTTGGCAAGTCCATATGACATTTTCTTACTGCAGGTAGAACAGTGGTTAAATGAGTTCTCTCATATGTCCCTCTGAAGCCATTGTAGTCTGACTGAGTCCGCCTAAGTCAATAATAAGATTCCCACCAGTTTCTGAGACAAGAAAATGATCTCCAAAATGCATTTTAGTATATGTATGCAAAAAAACCAATCAAAAACCAAAACCTAATATACCAAAACCCAGAAGGAAGACTGTTGTGACTAAAGTATATTTTTGTGTCAAGAAAGTGGCCAGGAATTAAAGTCAAAGAGGTAAAGAGTGGAGAGCATGAAAAATAGCTGAAGAAACAGATGAAAGCTAGAATGGCTTAGGTAGTGACACAATAATTGCTCAAGCTACCAGCTTTTCCAATGAGGTGCACTTTGGAATTTTCTCATCTGCCTTTTGAATTTGCTATTTTCTTTCATTGATGATACTACTATGTTCTGAACTAGAGATGTGAAATAAATTGTGATAACCCTGTCATTGTTTGTACATCTGATTATCAGTTTTAAAATTCAGAGTGATTCAGGCTTGGACAAAATACAGGATTTCATGTATAACATTAAAATGTTATTTAGTCCCCTAAGTGGAATTATGCTAATCCCCTCTTTCTATGGAAAGTAAAAATTAAAAATGACATGAACTTTGTAGACACTAATGGAAACATCTTGTGTGTCCAGATTGGTTAGGCCTTGTAGTTACAGGTAGGCAGTCAATATAATTTAGTAGCTGTGTCTGTTCACTTGCATATGCAGCATGGAATCTTTTTTCCAGTGTTAATTTCCATAAAGAGCATCAAACAACCATGTGAAGGGGTACATTCATCATCCAACTGCCAGAATGTTGACCATTAAAAGACAATTTTTGAAATAAATCAGAAGACCAAAAATACAGAAAACTCACACTCCCATTGCAAAAAACTATTAAATTGTCGTTGTAGAAAGTATTTATTTATTTATCATTCTTTGACTTCTCCCTCTACACAATATAGATGATAGCAATTAAGCAATGTTAGATTGATTTCCTTCAGTTACTATTGTGTTTTGTTTTTCCAACTAGAAAACTGTAAGTTTACACAACAATGACTTTACCCAGTCCAGTGTTTTCCCGTTGCTGAAATAAGAAGAACCTCGTCTAGCTTCATGGAGAGGTGTGCTGGCTTTCTACTCCAGCCTCTTTTCTGACTGGCCCTGGCAGCTTATATATCTTGCTTTCAAACAGTTTAGCTGTTGAACCTGAAGAAAATAAAACTAAAAAAATAATGTGAGCAGGGTTTTTTTAAGGGTGTGTTAGGAATTGAATTTAATATTCTGAGAGAAGACTGGAAGAAAGCCAAAGCCATATAAACAGCAGAAGGAACAAGGAAGATGTGGATTAGGAAGGAGAAGGGAACTGTATCTCTCTCTTTCAGTCACAGCTAAAGCCTAGATTGCCAAGTGTATTCATCCTAATAGGAAGTATCTGAGCAACTGTGTTAACATGCTGATGGAATGTAATGTGTGTTAGACAACTCTATTTATCATGCTATAACTTTCCAAATGCATGTAATGTTGACAGAAATATGTACACATTATCACCACTAAAAGATCACCCTTCCAATACATCAAATGTATATTTCCATTGCTGAAAATCAGTTTGACCTGTGCAAGAAAATGTGGAAGGTCATCCTTTGAAACAGTTGTATAGTACATTCAGTAGGGCTGATTACCAAACTAGTATTTAGGTATTAAAACAGCTGTTCTCATCTATTGAGTGTAGCAGTTCATTCATCCTTCCATATTGCTTGTAAATACAGCATTGTCTTTGACAGTTCTGTCATTTCTTCTTCTTTACGTTTTCAATTTACACTCTAGATTTAGAAATGAAAGGTGTTTTTCTTAAAGGTCATGTTACTTACTTTGGTAAGTAGTTTGGTTGGGTGGATCTGACTAGTATAAATATTGTATTCAGGTGATTCAGACAAGGAAACACTGTCTTTTTATTTATTTTAACTGTTATGAATTTTCTAAGTGGTTTCTCTTTCTCTCAACTGCCATGACTCAGATTTGTACAAAGCACTGTTACATGAGGCTATCCACAAACATTTTTTATTTTTTTTTTTGTTTCTAATACTTGCTGTATGTTATAAATGACTGTCAACCCACAGCCGTGCTATACTCTCTCTCTGTTTTATTTTTGGTTTTTGTTTTCTTAAGTGTCCTCAAATTATAGCAGGGCAGAAGAATGTGGAAGCTATTGTTTTTGGTGACATCTAAGGAGTATAAAAGATCAAGGACAGGATGAATTTCAAGACATCACTTTCCTGTTGAATTTCTCTTATTTAATTTGTCTCCTTCTGCAAGCTTTTCCACATCAGCAATCACTCCATTTACCTGCCTCTGTACCATCATATTTATATTCTTTCTGAACTGACTATTCAAAAATGAAAGCATGGAGCTGTGATGACTGTAACCAGAAACCCTGAGGAAGAGAAATGACAATAGTAAATAGAATGCATAAAGCTGTAAAACTCTAAGATTAGTGTCGGAAGGTGCACAGGCAAAACCCCCTGCAGCTTTCTGAATTCAGCCTCTTGCTGAACATATTGTGAAGTCCATCCATCCTTCAGGCATGACAAATGATCTTATAGGGACTATGAAAACTTACTCAACTGTGTAAATGCAAAGTCTTTGCACGTAAATATAATATTAATATCAATTAAAATATTGATAATACCAAACACATTAGTAATATCAGTGGAAATCTGCTCAAGGGATAGACTAGAAAAACATCTAGTAGGACTGTAGCTGTAAAACTGTAAAGCAGGTTTTCTGAGCATTACTTCTGGGACTCTTTTTCATCTATGTTCATCCTTCCTTCCATCCTGATATATTAATCTAGTAAATCAATAATGCTGATGCATCTTTGAGCCAAGATTTTTCATGTGTCTAGCAACCACACTTCTCATTAGGACAACTATGAATTGATTTTAAACAGAATACATCACAAGAGAAGCTGACAACCCCAATTCCATCTGATGTAAAAACAGAAAGAAAATGTTATCTACTAAATAACGAGGAATAAAAACTCTTTGTTCCTTCTTCTCCTCTCTTATCTTTCTTTGCATTTGCTGTTTCTGAACTGCTTACTCATGTGAATGGATGTATAAGTACACATTTATTGTATTAAAAGGTTAAGGATATCTCATCAACAAAAATGGACAATTAAACTAATCAGAAGTTTAATTTTCAGAAGTAGGAGAACACAGCTTTTTCCATGTAATTGCTTTATAACCTTGCACCTGTCTTAATAACTTAGCAATCTTGTCTGCTTATCCACAAAACAAAATATGTTTAGCGCTCAAATTTCAGTAACAAGGATCATTGGATATGCAACTTAATACTATGCATCATTGTAAAAGGGGAAAATTATTAAGGGAATTACTTATTATTTTCTTTCCCCTCATTTATCTCCTTTGTTAGTAATTTAATATCTGATTTTGAAATCACCTTGTCTGACCCCCTAAATCATGCACATTATTTCTGCCTATGCCAATAACTGACAACCTTTTTTAGATAACATATATGGCAATACATTTAAAGAAATTAACATTACATTTAAAAAAAAATAATATCAAATCTGAAAGAAGCTGTAACAATAAAAATAAAAGATAATTTTGAAAAGCTGTGTAAATAAGAAACATGAACAATGAATTTGCAACAGCAGCACAAAGTAACCTTAAATAATACATTACTAACAGTAATTAAAGTAGAAATACAGAGCAGAAAAAACGATCTAACATGTTGATGTACAGTCAGTGTATTGTTGCAACTGGCAAAACCAAATGACACTTAAAAATGTCATATATGCACCATGATGGCAACAGGTGTACTGGACACAGTATAGCCAAGTTTCATGGCAACAGTAGACTTTGATATTTTGCATTAAATGGTAGGAAGAACTTAGAGCTTATAATGAATCTTAAATGTGTTCTGACAGAGCAGTGTGCACATTGTTGGGGAATTTTTAATCCCCAATTTTATACCTACTACATATTTTCCTTGTATGTTAGAACAGGGAACACATTGTTTCTTACTTAATTTTACTCTTTACCAATTTTTGATAAAATGGTGAAAATAATGTGCTGATGGCCTTCCCATATTTCCCAGTTAAACAAGAGGCACAGGATTAAGATATTGTGTTAAATTACATAAACATTCCTTCTTTAAAGTATTTTCTGGAGTCTGGACAGATTCACAGCTACAATGAGTTTGGGGTTTTTTTTTACTTAATTCTTCTGTACTAGATTTGTCTTATTATATTGAGGCTTATTTTGAATAGTAATTAATTCAACAAAAAGTAGCCAATTCATTTTATCCAGCAGTATTCTACATCATCTGAATGGGAGATAGTATCAGAGTTGAAACTCAGCTGAGGGGTTATAAATAATGCAGGTAATAATATGATAGATTGAGAGTGGTAACTTGCAGTTCTATGTACAGTAGGAATATTTTCTAAACCATTCCATCAGAAATCTGACAAATGGATGAAATCTCAACAAATAAGAATAATTCAGATATACACCTTCCTTATTTCAGCTTACTGTATTATATGGTGGTATTCAATAAGTCAGTTATTTGTTTAAATAGGTTCTAAATAAATTAAATTACTCGTGTCTCCTGATGAGATTGTTAAACTCATGAAAACCAAAACTACAAAATGCAGCATTCAGAGAAAAAAAAAAAAAAGAAAAAGATAAAATTATTTTCTTCCTATTCAAGGAAAAGGGATTTTTTTTTTCCATAATTGTGTTACAAGTTCAACTAAATTCTTCTTTAGTGCCAGTTAGTGAATTTGCTACACAC
Source organism: Pardalotus punctatus (assembly GCA_013400915.1). Classification (NCBI taxonomy): domain Eukaryota; kingdom Metazoa; phylum Chordata; class Aves; order Passeriformes; family Pardalotidae; genus Pardalotus; species Pardalotus punctatus. The sequence continues at coordinate 259,950 of VZTX01023046.1, forward strand.
TGATCCAGTGGCTTTAAGCTGTGTTTCTTATCATGCTGCTTGTCTCATGATATTTTTCAAACCATTTTTTAGGAATGGTATGACCACTGACAGTGAGTCTCATCTAGCTGCCAATTTTGTTTGCAAAATATGATCTCATCTCTGTTGCTATGGCATTATGATGTTATACAGTAGAATTCAATAGCTGTCTATCAGCCTCTGCATGTTTAAACCTGGGGGACTGAAGTCTGAGGAAGCAATTCTTCTGGTATGGTCATTTGATTTTATTGTGCATTGAACAGGTATCTGCTGGAACCATACAGAGATTGTCAATACAAAATTGTTAAACAAAAATTCCCAGTTATGCTATAATAGTGGGAGAATTCAAACTACTGGAGCTTTTTTAAAGTAAGAAGTGACTAAGGAGAACACAATTGAACACATGAATTATCATGAATGAACTGCGTCGAAGTTCAACAAGGAAATAATTCTCTTTTTTTTTAAAGATTACAGACTCTTGCTCCTTGTTTGTTCTATTATAAGTGATTTATTTTCACTGCATCTATTGTGGATATTAAAAAATTATTTGCCCATGTGATCTCACATGCCCACTATAGAGATACAAATAGGTTGTAGTTTGCAATGGTTCATCACTTATGTTTGTTTTAATTTGTATCTATGTGAATCAAATTGTCACAGAAATATTTAACTTACAGAAAGAAAGGTAGAGGAAATTCATCATGTCTGCACAGCTCAAACCTTATGGAAACTTTTCAAATTCCTCCTTTTTCTTCCCTACCCATGTGTCACATACCAAGTTGGCAAGGAAAGAAAACACTCACTTCCCAAGAAACCTCTGGATCTGAATTCCAGATCAAGGAGAAAGACTTGAAATTCAGGATGCACTGACTTAAGAAAAAGTGGGCTGGAACCTTGGTCTGTATTAGTTTTATGAACAGTCAATGGACAATACTCTTGAAGCTGTGCTCCTGAATGTTTCTGAATATTTAAGGGGAAAAATCTTTGCTATCTCTGATTTGGTTTTGTGTCTTTGAACGCAGATATTTATGCATGGCATAATTACTGTCCCTACATGAGGATGAATATCTGCCTCTATCATAGAAATACAGAATCACCACTCTTAAAACTCAGTTTAGGCACTTGCTCTAGTATTCCCAAACTACCTTTCTACCTTGTTGAAATGCGTTTCTACTGTTATTTTTTGGATGTGATATAGGTTCTCAGCTCCATGACATCGTAAGGTGCCTTGTAACTCTGAAAACAAATATAGATACAAACTCACCTTGAAAAGGCACTATTCTCTTCATTTGTTAGAGAAAAAAGTCCTTACTGGACTTATTTCCTAGTACAGCCAGAGATTGTGTTTTAGACTCTTTCCACTCCTTGCACATTTATATTTCTGAGTTTAAATCAGACACTTAGAAATAAGAAAAATGATCCATGCCTCTCATGTACCCTTTTTATTTTGTCTTTACTTAGAATTCCTAAGATTTATGCCTACCTTTTTACACATTCTTGTTCTTGTACATGATTCTGAGACTTGCTTTAGAACTGAGGTTTTTTTACAATAGACAGCATGTAGCCTCTGGTATAAATGAGAATTTTTGGATCGTGCTGCCAGAATTTAAACCTGTTTTGTTGAAAACCACATAATACAGAGTTACTGCTTGCAGTCTTTAAATTTGTTTGACTGACCATATTCAGTTTTATTTCTGTAGACAAATTGAACATAGGTGGGAAACAAAAGGTTCAGAATCAAATATTTTAAATATAAAATATTGTGTGAATGTTTTACGAGGCCATAGCTGGGATTTTAAGTTTTTTTTATTTTAGATACTTTATCCTTTGAAGTTATTCTTATTTTGCAGATAAACTAGTACATATTTTCCTTTGATTTTCATTTAATCAATCTTACTTTGCTAAAAGACACTGGCTTGGTTAAATTACTGTGGAGTCTGTACTAATGAGGTTTATTTCATGTCACTGGGACGATATGGCTTCCTTATATTGTACAGCTTCTCAGTCCAAAAGAGGTAATATCTTTCTAGTTCAGAAAATATACTGTCTGTATGCTTAAAAGTGTATCAAAGGGTTTTCAAATACCAACAGAGCTGTCCATTTCCAGATTTATTATGCAAATTCAGGCAACATTTCACAGAAAAGGAGGTGGGAAAAAACAGTTTTGTATTTAATATTATTTATAGACTAGCCTTGTCATATCCTTCAGGTTCTGTAAACCTTGCCAGTAAGCCACTTGTCAAATACATCAGATTTTGTGCATCAACAGCAGCCAAAATACTACATAGAGTTCAGATATTCTGCTGTGAAAAAGAAAGGGGGGAGGAAAAAAAGAAAATAAATGGGTGGTGGTGGGGGGGAGGAGTTGGTCTGTTTTTTGTGTGGTTTTGTTGTTTTTTATTTTTAAAAGAAAGTCATAATTACTTTCTTTTTAAAAGATTATTTTATTATTTCTCTGTTAGTACTACCTCGGTCTCATTGGTGAACTCTGTGGAAAATCATTTGTTTTCAAAAGTGGATCAGGAAGCTTTATGGTGAGTTTACTGGAAAAATAGTTTGAATTCATGGGCTATGATCAGACTGTGAACTGCTGGGAAATTGAAGAAATGGAAACCCCATAAGTATTCCTCTAGAACTGCCATTTTGGGTGTTAGGCAAGCCATTAAGGTTTAGATATGTCTGAGCTGAATTTAAACGCATAGGAGAGGAATTTTTAGAAGAGAAGGTGTGATTCCAGAAGGAACATTTATTAAATCAATTGTGAGCCAGTTTCAAATTTAATATTTGCAGTAAATAATTTTTCTATATTGTTCATGCCCCTTATTTGTGAATAAATTAATTAAACACTACTTTTTTCATACTTGCAGAGTGCTGTACCATAAAAAAAGTAAACTTGGGGGGTGAAGACTGATACTGGTGCATTGTCCCTCATCCATAGTCCTACATTTTGACAGCTAAATTATTTATATACAGGTTTACATGTCTTCATTCTGTTTCCCCACTCACTAGCATTTCTGCAGTGAGAAGTGTCACTGTTTGAAATTCAATTCATTATACTATGTCTTGTTTCAAGTAAGTTGCTGTAATTATGCCATTCTCGGTACTGGATCTAAAAAAAACCAGCTTAGTGTTTTCAAATCACGGTGAAAACCTTAAAGAACATAAGTTACCATCATTCTTGTAAAATACTTATATACCTCAAATTTTCTGAAAATCTTTGAAAGAAAATCTCTCCATGGAAGTTTAGAAAGTTCCAAGAGCTTGGATTTTAGAAAGTTGCAAGAAATGACAAATAGAACATTGTGACCTCTCTTAATTTTCTTCTCAAAATATAGATGACTATGCTGGTTTGTCTGGAATATTTTCAGTCATATGGAAGCTGGAAGAATTTGTGTATTACTCCCCTCAATATAAATAATAGTTCCACATCTTTATAGATTTCTTCTCTGAGGACTAGTTATCTCCTTACATTTTCCCTTCATTTTTATCAATGCTTGCAAATCCTAGTTTTATCTATTCTCCCATTCTTTGATCTTAACAGATATTCCTTTGGAAGCTAAAGTGTCAAATGCACTGTGGTCAGAGCAAAATGTGCAGGGCTCAGCAGTAGTTCCCAAATCATTCTTCAGGTGTGTGTTTTGGCTGCACTCGATTTCTGTGCTGAGTGAGGTGAGGACTTGGGTCTGAGTCTGTTTCCACACCCACCGTCCTCAAACCTTTGCTTTGATGGGAAGAAGACCAGTGGAAGGGGTCAGAATACAGCTCCACACTCCATGTCAAATGGTTCAAATTAACCTGAAATTTCTGGACAATCCCCACAAGCCCTGTGCTCCTGGGAGTACAATTATAAAGATACTAAATACTTTCATCATTGTATTTACTTTAAAAATTAACTAACCATAAATAAGGATTGTGGAAAAAAATGAACATGATTTTTGATAATGAGATCCTACTCCTGATTTACAGCAGCAGATGATGTATAAAATATGAATGAAGTTGATACTGAACTATAATGCCACTATATGAGCTGCCAGATAGCACAGCTGTTATACTGGGAATATGTGTCTGTCTCCAGTTTTCCATAGGAAATTAAAAAAATCTTACAGAACACTACTGAATACCAACAAGAATGACAAAAGTATACATTATTAATAGTAAAAAAGACAAGACAGGAGGCTGTCTTGTACTAAAACACAGTCTCTCAGAGGTGCGGTATTAATGAATACTTTAGGTTCAGCATTACCTTAGCATATAATTCAGTATCTCTTCTTAATATGGAGAAGATAAAATAGCAAATTCCAGCATTCCAAAAATCAGTGGCAATTTGCTCTCCCTAACTTCAGAACATACAAGTCCTCACATGGTCTCCTGACCAAAACAAAGGATATCACCAATTTCATTCACCTTTCATCAGGAAAGAGAAATGACAGTGTTTTGGAGAGCTGCTAGGGTGCACGTGATATTTCCAGAGATGAGATTGCAGAGCTGTGCATGGCAGGTTGGGAAATCTCCTGTACTGAACTAACCCTATCCTTATAAATTTTTTTTTTGTGTACCCACTCTAACCTCACCTGGAGCAATTTAAGCCTATTGCCTTTTGTTGTACACTCTGCGATCATAGGGGACCAGATGATTCTTCTTGGCTTTGAGGCAGCTCACTTTCTGAGTCGAGGACTCTAATTACAGTTTCCCTGTCTTCCTTGGTATCAGAGGACACAGTGGAGCCTACTTCAGTCTCTTGCCATAAGCCCTGTTATCACAGTATCTTGACATCTTTGTTCTCTTATGTCATTTGTCCACGCCTCTCAAGCAATAGATATGACAAAGCTAGGAAAGAACATCTTTTATGCAAAAGCATCTACTCATTTTAATAAAAACTAGTTACATCATCTGTTCTGGTGATACAGTTCCACTGCCTGAGAATGTTTTAATATTTTAGAAACTATGTTTCTCATCGCTGTAAAATACAACACTCACTTTTTTCAATCAGAATGGAAAGCTGTTCAGAGAAAAGGTGCAGTTGAGGGCCACAGGAGACAATCAGGCACTTTTAAAAAATCCAAGTAAAGTATTATTTTCTCCTGAAAAATCTATTTGGTTACATAGCTCATAGTTAATTAGTACTCATTAGAAAAACTACAGTGAAATGAAAATGAAGAATATTTTATTCTTTTAGTATGTGTATTTCTTTCACATCTATAAACATTCACTTCAACTTACTCAGAAAATTATGAGTGTACTATTAGTACAGCACAGAGATCAAATGATTGAAAATTTGAACACAAATCAGCACCAACCCAAACCATGTATTTGGCCAAAGTTTAATGGAAAGCTTGCCTGGATGATCAAGAAAATAATGAATGTTAAGAGTACAACCTTGGATTTAAAAAATTGAGTATTTTCACACTTCCACACAAGATGAAAACATACTGTCTGTTGCCACAGATCTGAAATTCAAGACTTTCAATGCTGAATTAGCACTTATAATATGTAATTTTTACTCATGTATCTTTGATCTTGTCTTTGACTTTATTTGGCATAATTCATATGCATGTTAAATACCTGTATGAAATTACAGTATGTGAAACAACAAGTGCATGAGCTGAGTTGATTTCTTTCTCTTTAAAGACATTGTTGAGTAAATCACTAGTCAGAAATTAGAAGCAAACAAGTGAATTCAGTATGTAGTGTTATGACTAAGAAGGTTATTTGATCAAAAATCTCACTGAACATCAGATTGTTATGAGAGGTCAAGAGGATAATGTATAAAAGTTCTTAGAGTAAAATAAGTTCTAAATTTTATAACAAATAGAATCTTCCAAATTCCATTACTAAGGTGCCATATATATGTAGTTGAATGCACTAATATGTCTTCCACTGTATTATTTGCATAATCTCTAAATAACAGCATGTTATATAAAGACATAAATCCAGTCTGATAACTAATGAGGAAAAGCAGCCATTGCCTGAAATTAAACAAATAAATAAACAAATACCCTAATGAGGACAACAATTAGATTTGGTACTTTTAGGTATTTTCTTAAATATCAAAATAGCGTGGGGTTTTGTGTGTTTGTTGGGTTTTTTTCTTTTTAATGGTTTCAGGGTTGAGGGGATGGGGGCTTTATATGTCAGAATGTTGGTGACAACTAGTTACTGTACAATTGAAGGTGGTTAATTCATGAACTCGTTAGTGAATAACCCTGTTAAAAAGATGTAATTTAATATAAAGAGCAATGATAATATGGCAATCCCTTAGCAGGCACATTGTGCCCTTCTTAGTAAAGGGAAATACACTAATATAATCCAGATGTTGTGAAATCTGTCAGGGTTACTTCAATTATGCTATTCAAATTAAAACGTTGATTAGTTTTAATAAAGTGCATGACTACAGTTAAGAAAATCAATCTAATATTGTTTTAAAGTCATTTTTCTATGATAACTGAGGGAAAATTACCATATTATTTCTTTACCCTATAAGAAAACTCAAGTTAATTATTCTTAGGTTGACCATAATTGTTTCTTAACAGAGGAAACTTGACTGCAATTCCTTTAAACCTGTATCAACTTTTAGTATTTATTATAGACTGCAATAATGTCTCATTTCTAATTTGAGGCTGCGTTTTCTATAAATTCTTCTTACTCGTAGATAGCTGAACAGCTACTGTTTTGTATATGACAAATTCCTATAAATCAAAATCCGGCAAATCAATGGCCAGATTAGTATTTTTATTTCTTATTCTGCTCTGTAGACTCCTATTTGCATGTCAACATCAAAACTTTGATGATTATATTCTTTTTCAAACACCCAACATTTTTGACATTTTATTTTATGGTTGGATGTTGTTTGAAATTGTGTTTACAATGTCATTTTGACACTTGTGTCAAATGTAGGGTAACATGATGTTCAGTGCTCTTTGTACATTCAGTCTCTGGGTAGAAAAAATTTCATATCCTCAGCAGAGCTGTTACACACATTGCTGTTTTGATGAAGTTTTTCATCAAAATCTTGATTAGGGCATATGTTCCAGATGGCTTTCTTATGCATCCTCTGTTCCTCATAACTCCTGAATTTTATTTTTTTTTCCATTTTCATCATTGTGTAATTAATTATCTTGCAAGACTAGGTCCTCTACCTTTAGGTCATGGCAGAGGTACTTTTTAGAGAACCACACTCTGTTAACAAGAATTTTTCCCTCGAATTTTTAACTGTGTGTAGTAGTTCTTCTTACTGTTAGCCTGGGCATTGTTCTGATGCTTGATAAATAGTAATTCTCTTTCATTCCAAGAGAAATTTCCAATACTGTGCTAACAACTACTTTCCTTGTACGGATATCCTTGCACGTTGTTTCAGCAATATTCAGTCAGATATGCATTGTAAATAGAGATATTCATCAAAGTGAACACCAGAACTGCAACAGACTAGAAGCACAGTCAGTTCAAGATAATAGAAAAATAACAACACACACACACAGGTATCACCAACAGGTAGGTATTGAGAGAAATTTGTACCACTCCCTAAATTGAAAGTAACTTTTTATACCTTTATATATAAGTTCATTGAGGAAAAACAACACAACAGGAAAGAATATTCCTAGGCTTTTGTCCTTGTCCTTAAGTTTTCTGCTTCACCTCCCAGGAAAGGAAGAGAGGCAGAAGTACTGTGCTTGTTGCTGTGTATTTGAAAAACTGAGAAATGAAAAATAAAAGAGCCCACTTACAAGCTTTGAAACATGACTGTAGTATATCTCTCTGTCATATGGCACATGACCTGACCATTGCCATGGGAACTGGAAGGAAGCAAAGTGCCACATAGTAGAAAGCTGCTACAGAGTGGTAAAGGCTAATAGCATGAAATGAATGAAGGGGTTAAAAGGTTAGGGAAATTCTGGTCATTCCTGTGTGTAGTGTGACTAGGAAAATGTATTTCAGACTTCAACAAGCTGTGTTAGAAAGAGCAGAGATTAAAGTATGAAAAGTAATATTCATAGCACTCCACCATTAAATTTTTCCTGTTTTTCCTTTATGCATTTGCTTAGCATTTAGCAGCAGAATGAAGTCTTAAGAACAGATGTGAGATTCTTTAAAAATACAATAGAAAAAGTAGAGTAAAATCAATAATAGTGCGGGGAATGACTCAAGAAGCTTGTGTTTTCACAGTGGTAATCAAAAAGTAATTTTATATGCAATATTTTGTATTGATTGTTTGTGAAACTGTAATGCATTATATTATACACATTGTCTGGTTATAAATATGTGTACTATCTTGTAGGGATTTTTCTTTTCTTATTGAGTTCCCTTTTCTCCAAGACAATTTTTATTTTGTGTCTATAATACATAGGAGCCAAGTAGCAGGCTATGAATATTATTTGAGCCAACATTAGCAGCTTGCTAACTCCTTTTGACTTTGGAAGAGAAGAAAAAGACACATGGCATAACAGAGCCCTTGAAACACACTGTTTACAGGTGATTCACCCACTAGCTCTCAAGTGTTTTCTTCTTTCAGCTGCCTGTCATTCTCCCAAAAAACTGTTTAATGCCAAATTACATTTGCTTCTGAATACAAAGGTACCACATTTTGGAAATAGAACAGAAAAACTTGGGGCACAAATAAATTGTGTTAAATATATTAAAAACATTGTAAGGTTCAAGACCATGAAAAAAAAACCCAAACCACAACTTGAAAAAACCCAGACCGCTTTTTATCTATCCCTTAATTTTAAGTCAGTTTATGAATCTCATGAGTCCAAAAGATACGTCAGAGTCTATGAGGTTGAGTGACTGGGTGTTGATGGTTTAATACATCATAAAAGAATATAAAGTTTCAGGCAGATCTCCCATTTTACTTTTCAAATAAATTTATTGTAAGTAAATTGTAATATCATAAATTGATCTGTTAGATTTGCTGTTTTTCCTTCTAGATATATTTTGACTGAAAGTTCCTAGAATTTGAATGTGGTTTATTACTACATTTTATTAATATATTCTCCCAGATAACTTATAATACTAAGTCATCACAGTCTGATTTTTAAAAAAATCTTTTTTGATCTTTTGCTACTTCTAATATTTTTGTAGGTCTCAGAGAATGCAATTTCCCCATAGACTCCATAAACTGAATATTAAAAAAATACATTCTACATATAAAGGCATTTTTGTAGCCATTTGTACAGTAGCTACTAAAACAAATAACTGGCATTAAAAAAAGCCAAACAATAACTTACTTAATCTGGTATTCACTGAGCATTTCATATTGAAAAGGATAACCAGTTACAGAATATAACTTTTAGTCATATTACCAAGCTGTTTCCAAGGCAGATATTTTAAACTCTGACTAAAGAAACACGTAGCCTGCAGGCTGTGTAAATTTTGTATGCTAGAGTTGTAGAAGAATTTACAGATAGGGCTTCAGGGATATTTTTCACAGAGAGTTAAAAAGAGCATTGCAATGCTCTACCCATGTCTAGGAGAATTTTGGAGTGTCTCTGGTGAAAAATCCAATTTTCCTACATTTTGTGCCTTACCAATACATGTTGATTTTTTTCTCTTTTTTCTTATCAGACAAAAGGTTTTAAAGTGTTTCAGTTGGGAATATTTAAACAAATTTACTTTTCTCCAAGTGAGATATTTGGTTCCATTGTGCTTTTATGTGTTAATGGACCTATGGTTTGTATACAGAATCTTTAATTTCTCTTAGGCCACATTCACTTCCCCTTATACCTGAAATGCATCTGCTGGCAGACAACGTAGTCATGGGAATATTATACTATGTCCCAGGTTCATTTTCTCCACATAAATGTCTTTCCAGAGATCTAATCACAAAGGACAGAAGGAATCTGAATTGGGAATCTGTTGCACTAAAGAGCTCATAAAGCTTATTGCAGTTCAGCAGAGAGTTTTAGGTCAGGACAATATATAATTGAAGAATTCTGATTTTTTTTTAATTTTTTTTTTTTTTCAGAAAACTAAAACACAATTTTGTCTATTTGTGGAAACAAAACTCAAAATGTTTTTGTATGATTCACTTGACAGAATATTGTAAGGAAGAAAGGTTTTTTCTAAGTGTAGTTATTTCATTGCCATATCTTCATATTTTGAGGTTTTTAATTGGTATTTTAGGATTCGTGTCTCTTATTTCGAAACAAAAATTATGAATTTCAGTACAGTTCATGTTGATATGTACATATTCAAACTATATATTTATTATTACTTAACAATTCTGACTACAGTATATGAAATAGAAGTCTTTCTACTCCTTTTTATTATATTTTTTGCTGTTTGAGGAAAAGGAAAAACCCAACAAAATGAACATGTTTTTTCATTAGCTATGTCACTACCAGTCTCAACATTTCTACAGTATTTAGTTAGTACCAGTGCAATTGCTTTTATAATTAAGTTAGCCATAGATTTTTTTCTCTGGTTTATATCTCATACATTTTAATGTTGTACTTAAAAACTGTTTATAAATAATACCTATAGATGACCATTTGTGGTTGGCTCATATTTTGTCTGTACTGGTGAAAAAAAAGCAGTAATTTTTCCATTTAAAATACACAGCTGGAGAGATGATAGATACCTCAGGTGCAACCTGTCTTGACCATTCAGACACTATTTCATTTATTAGTCAAGCCTGGTTTGGTTTTTTAGAATGTTACGTTTAACAAATTCACAACTTAAAGACATTTCAGAATATATGCTTACGTTGCATATGTTTTAGAATATTTAGCTTATTATGGATATGGCTTATATAAATGAAAATTACTGCCATAAAATCCCATTTAATGTTGGAGCAATATGCAATAATTACTAAATTCTTGTATAAATTTTTAATACCAAAAATGTTGTTATAAAACTTACAGAGTATAAGTAGAAGGTCAGAGTAGAAGTATGACTTTTTGCAATACTAATAAAGCAGTTTCAGGGATATAATGGAAATAATTTGAGAATAAATTTTTGAAACATTAAAATGGGGTGAATAAAGGCATTCATTCAGTACTGCAGAATGACCTGCATCTGTATCTCATTTACAAACATAAGTGTATGGTATATAATTTTATATACTTTAAAGGTTTCAAGATCAAAATATACTATTTTATGTGTTTTGTTTGAATTCACACTTAACACAGGTGGTACAGTTGCTTCACACTTTGTGTATTGTGGCAATCTTTTACAATAGGATAGAAGAAAAACAATTTTGAAAAGTATTACAGTTTGAGACACTTCAGTGAGTTAAAACTTCACCCACCAGGGCCTTACACCTCTTGTTTGAATGGTCAATTTCCAAGCCTCTTTTTAAGCCACTCATGACATTTTATAACTTATCACATTCTATTATACAAACTACATTCAAAGCTACCTCTGATATGCATAGGAAAAATGAAAATACTGCTTTTGATTACATTTCAAAATCACAAAATAATATGCAAATATGTGTAACAACTATCTTTTCATAGCCAGAGAAAAACCCCCAGAACTACTTCAGAACAAAGCACCTCGATTGGCACAAATGACAGCTGAAAGCTACACAATAAAAAGTAAATTCTGAGAAAAGTACTTGAAAAATGCAGTGTCTGTTTTTTCTCAGTGTTTTGATAGCTTTATTTAATGCCAGTCCAATCAGTCATGGGCAGCACCTGGCTAAACATGGTGTCCTTCATACTGGTGATTTGCAGAGTAAGGTTCAATACATAGAACTGCATGTACAGGAATATCAGCGTCTGTGCCTAAACGTTGCTTCTGCACAGCAGACGAAGCTGTCACAAATGCACCCAAGCTTTAATTTAGTACACCCAATGTTTTAAGGACATGTAACTGTATTTTCTCTAAAAAGTTATGTAGCCACATGGTAATCTATAGCTGTCAAATTTAAACAGTTTTCTCCAACATAGGTACCTTGAATTATTTTGTGAGAATAAAAATGTCTGGGCAGTGTGGCGTTTTACTTGTTTAATTTAATTTAATTTAATTTAATTTAATTTAATTTTATTTAATTTAATTTTATTTTATTTTATTTTATTTTATTTGTTTTAATTTACTTGGCAACTCAAATACTAAATGGTATTTAAGGGCTCAAAACCCTATATAAAATATATCTAGGTACAGTGAGGAGCCATTGAAATTCAAGTGACTTCTAAACTTTCTTTACACTGTAAGTAGTGGTGTTTGGACTCAGTGATATCCCCTTGAAAACATATAATTCCTTGACAAGTCCATCTCTCCCATAAGCAGTGGAATGTCTAGGAGAGTCCTCCAGAGGATAATTTAGAACACCTAAGACATTGTTATTATTGCTCCTTCAAAAGCCATCTCTGCTGACCACAGTATAAGCCTAGGTTCCTGAGACCACAGCTGCCTATGGTCGAATTTCCTTGTGCACAATTTGCTTTATAAATTAGAATTTATGTTCTCGTGAAAATTAAGAACCTATCTTAATAAATTAGCATGTGAATGCCATTCCAAAAATTTGCACTATGTATATTTTTCAATGGAAATTATTCCAAAGCTGTGAAACAAAATTATGTTGAAATGTAATGACATCTATAAGAATGAAAATAAAATGAAACAAACAAACAAAAAGATACACAAACCAGTTACTTTTTTTCTTTTTTCTTTTTTTTGCTTTGGTTTTGTTTGCCTGATTCTTAACATTTGAGCTTCTTAAGATAATGAGAGCACTTAATTATTGTCATTTCAGTGATGGGAAGATAGGATCATGGAAAGAGGCATGGTTTAGGATCTTGGAGTGATGTGTGGGGAGGTCTGGCATCTCATCATAGTGACTCTTAGCATTATCAACAATATTTTTAGTTGTCCATATGATGTGAATTAAGTTATATACATTTTAGGGCAGAAATGGGTGTTGCTGTGCTGGGTTTCAGGCTTTACTAGCTCATAATTAGACTGCAAGATGATACTGCGAATGATAAAACACAATACTTTTCATTGAAGAACTTCAGGCATGCTCAAATGCAAAGTCTCAGAATGATCAATGTTTTCATTGCTCAGGTAGAATATATAAAAAAAATATCTTTTGCCTGACATTAACATATTCAGACTTCAAATTATTTTAATGGAACTTTGAGCTGCATGTAGGTAATAGCAATTGATATAGGTATCTCCAGTAACAGGTTTAGGAGAGATAAAAACATACATGAAGGTATTAAAAGGTATTCAACTTAAAGGCTGAATCTGTATTTTCAGCACTCCTATGTGAAACTGAACATAAAGGCTGCTGAAGACTAAGATGATGGAACACAGCAGAGAAGTCACTCTTTTTTACCTCTGACAGTTCATTAAAACATAATCATGCTGTAAATTCAGATAGGCCACATGTAATGGTTGGTTCAAATATTTCTTTGGAATGGTCTTGTTAATGTTTAAATCTTTGGTATTACTGCAAAAGTCATGTCCATTGATAAGCCTCCGAACAGCAACTGAAGTTGAATGAAATAATTGAGGAGAGAAATAATTAGAAAATACCTGTCTAATGCATTACTAATAGAAGTATTCAGATAGGAAATTGTGCCTTGATATTTAATTTACCTCTTTAGACATAATTTTGCTGTTCACTTAGTGATTTGTAAATTATTACTTATGATTCATTACTCTTCTTTCCTACCATGTCTTTGTACACAATCTTCCCAGAAATGAAATAAACATATTGATTCCTTCTGTCTTAAGTTTATGGAACAAGGTTAGGATCAGTTGTTTAATGCATATATAACATTAATAATTTCATTTCTACCTGAGCTACAGATAATAAAAGAGCTGAAGCCCAGCAAACAGGACACAATGTACAATGTAAAACATGTAAAGTCAATGGTTCCATCACTATTCTAGATGTTTGTCTTTTTTTTTTTAAAGAGGCTTTGATTTCATCTTTCTAAATATTTTTGGAGGAAGATTAATTTTCTTTTTGTAAGCTCAAAACTTAACACACAGACAGACATACAATTATCAGCATTTACTTTTTTTATTGTTAGAATTCTTTGCTATTTTTGTGTATTTGAATCCTGTCTATAACTAATATTGGTTCTTACATATTGACAAACCATTCCCTACATGGAACTTTTAGTTTTTAATACATTAAAAATTTAGATTTTTTTATGTCATTATAATGTTCTAGTTTCACAGTAATGTTGAAAATAGCATAAAGGTTGTTGTAAGAGATAAATCCAGAATTACAAAAAATACTGTGTACTTTAAAAGAAAAAATATACAACAAATTGTTCTCAAGCGATTTTAGTTTCATTAATTTGGTAACAAATGACAACTTGAATATTGAAATAATTATGCTTCTATTTGCTGTACTGGAATATCTAGTTTAAAACCATTACTACACCTCCTTTCACCACAGGCCCTGGTAAAAAAAATCTCCCTCTATCTTACTGCTTTAAGTATTGAAAGGCTGTGACAAATTTTCCCTGGACCCGTCTCGAGGACCCTGGGATACATACGGTTGGATCCTACATACTTGTGTGGCTGTGTCCCAGTACTGCATGACCAGGATACACAAGAATTTTTTAGGTATAACCTCCACATTGGAATAAAACCAGGGACACCATGTTCTGTGTTTCGCTCCGATTTTTACAGTAATTGGTTGAGAATGAATGGGGAGAAAGACTTAGTCAACATCCTGAGATAGCTGAGAAGAATTGTTTCATCTAAGAAAACAAGTCATTGGGTTGTTAAGTACCTCTTTGAAGGTCCATTGCATGCAGAGATGTATTCCATTCAGTTCACAAACAGACATCCAAATGGAACATTTACTGGGCCCCCTGCGTGAAGTCCATAGAGTTTTACTATACATAATATTTGATTGAAGAAATCTTTAGCACATAAATTTAACTTATTTTGTGGATTTTTTCCTTTTCTGTTTTGTTTCACTCCCACATTTATTACAACATCTGGGATCTGATTTCTATTGAAACACCCATAAACTGTAAATTGAAATATTTGGATTAATTTCTTCAGTTTAGCTTAATTTTCAAATAATTCTCTTATTTTTCTTTTTCTCTCTTTTTTGATTTTAAGCTTTTGTTTAGACAGAAATCTCAGAAAGTTTAACTCTTTCATTCAGTTATCTCTGTAACACAGACCTACTATGAAAAAATTATGTTCTATCTCTAATGCAGGAAGTGAGAATTTTGTTATTGATTTCAGTAGGATCAAGACAGCATCAATGTATCCCAGTCTGTACCCAGCTAATCACGGTATTTGATCTGTTTTTAATTAAATGGAATGGAATATCCTTTATAATTCTTATTTTGGTTGTATGATAAAATGCCAGACAGAAGGACTTCTTACATTCTTTACTCTCTCAGTTCCAAGACTTTTCCTAACCATCTTTGTATGCAAAAATGTAAACCTGCAATACTAAGGGCAATCAGCTGTCAAATAGTTTAGAATTGAAATTGAATTCAAGAAGGTCAAGGTACAGAGACAAGAAGTTCAGAGCAGTGGTGCTCCCTGCACTTGTATATAACTGTATTGCTACTGGCTATCTGCTATGTCTTTCATCTTCTGCTTTCTAAATCTTTTCTTATAGCTAAACTATGGCAGCAGATATTGTAGGAAAGTTCTGGGATAGATCTAAATCCTTCTCATGCCATTTTTTCACTTCTCAGTTACAGAGAAAGATTTCTAGAGTTTTGCAGCTCAAACTTCCTTGAGGAAAATTGAAACATGCAAAAGCCTATTTTCTAAACCTATTTTCTAAACCAGGAAGAGGTATATCATTAGGGAAGGAAGACTATTAAAATTCTACAGGTGAAATACTTTTAAAACCTATCAGATTTTTCCTTTCCTCTTGAAGCCTATACAATTAATTCTGTGGTACATTAAGCATTTCAGAGGATATTGAAGAATATGTCTTATTGAGACACTGTCCAGAATAGCTTGATGGGTCTAGAAAAAAGACCATTTTTGCTATTCTCAAAGCCCAGGGCAGAAACAACTACATTTTTATTACTACTGACAGGGATGGTTTAGGCTGTTCTTAAAGGTCTCATATGCTGGAGGTCCTAGTAAGTCTATGCCGCTGCTTTACTCACTCTGAGAAATGTTTTCTCATTTTTAACCTGAATCTACAGATTCCAATGAATTAACTACTTTTTTTAAAGTACAGAAGAAAACAGAAGAATTACAGTGTTGTTTAGAATTTACAGTATGGTAATAAATTAATATCACTGTTTTTATATCACAAATAAGAGTATTAAATATTTCTTTTATAAATAATACCTAACCACTACATAATAAAAGACATTAAACTTTAGAACTCTTGATTTTTCTTTGGTGTAGGGATGTAGAGTGTAAATGAACATCTTGACACCTCAGATATTTTTGACAAATGTCATCACGGTGTTGGAAATTACTTGAAAATGTATCACATATTGGAAAAGTATAGTTTAAATTAATAATTTAAGGTCTACAGTGATACAGTATTTCTATCAGAAATCTGTAACCCCTTTAATTGTTACAATTTAAAATCCTACATTTCTTCCTAGCTGCTTAAATAGAATAATTCTTTCTCCCTCTTTTACTTTTTGCTTTATTTATTTATATTTACAGGGTGCATTCAGGTTGGATATTAGGAAAAGCTTCTTCACCCAGAGGGTAGTTGGGCACTGGAACAGGCTCCCCAGGGAAATTGTCACGGCAGCAAGCCTGAGAGAGCTCAAGACAAGCATTGGACAATGCTCAGGCACATGGCGAGATTCTTTGGGATGTCCTGTGCAGGGCCAGGAGTTAGACTTTGATCATTGAGGGTTCCTTCCAACTCAGAATATTCTATGATTCTGTTATTCTAGGATATCTTACTGTTTGAACTCAGTTTCTCTGCAGCTTTTAGATTGTGCAGAGAAATGCTGGAACAACAGCTCTGACTTTGTAAAATCCAAAGCTGCACTTAAAAAGACATCTCTGTATTCCTTTAGCAATTGAACAAAGAGGCTATTTTTCATGAAAATTAGAACCACACATCATGCTTTAAAAAAAGCCAATGAAATGCCAACCTTGACACAACAAACCCTAGGAGTTTCTGATTATGTGGGAAGATAAAGAAGTCACAATAATGCATTTCCTAGAATGGCAGCCAGGGATCTCTTCAAACGGCCTTCACTAGAAGGGAAAAGCATACTGCTCTAATCAATACACAGATAGTCTGTAATGTAAAGATTAAGATCAGAATACTTAATAATCTAATACTTTTTCCTCTCCATATAGCACTTTGGAAGTCAGTATCATTAGAAATCTGGTCCATTTCCCTGCTTTGAAAGCATTATATATTTAAGGTTTCTAAATAATTCATACAGTCTGTGTGGTTAAAAATATGAAAAGTAAGTCTATCCATTATCCTCTGTATCTACTGCCTGAGTATTAGGGGGTTTGGTAGTTGTGGTGATATTTTTTTTAAATTACTCAATAATCTTTTCCTTATTGATGAATTGAGGCTACATTAAAGAGTATTAGACCCATGCAACTGCTGAAATAAAATCTGCTTTTCCTCAGATAGTAAATGAGCAAATACATGTGTGTTCATGCACACATGCATCCTTCTCTGATGGGAAAGGAAGTCAAGGCAAGGTCACTCTCATGGCACTTAAATAAATAAGGCTTAGAAAATAGGGAAAGATGTCTATTTTTATTTAATGGGTTTGCAGATGTAAGAGGTACAAAAGTTAAAGTAATTTTTATTGCAATATTTCTGAAATACTTAATCAATTGTCTGCTATTTGCTGTACCTTCAATGAACTCTTTACAATTTAGTTACAAAAGTGCTAACGAGATTTGAGTATTTTATGCATGCACAGATTGCAAGAATATACTTGAATGTAACCACTTCTACATTAAAAGTAACGTGAATTTCATGGAATTATAGAAGGGTTTCAGTTGGAAGTGACCTTAAAGATTATTTAATTCCAACTCCCCTGCCATGAACAGGGACATCTTCCACTAGCTCTGGTCGCTCAGGTACCACATCCAACCTAACCTAGAATATTTACAGGGAAGGGGCATTCTTCTATGACCTTTTCCCCTACCAAATCCACAGCTCCACTGGCACTTTTTATAAATGAAGAAATTCCTCCTGTTATTAAAGAAATATAGTGAAAAAAACCCCAAACCTAACAACCCCCACAAAAAACCAAAAACAAACAAACAAGAAAACAAACCCAAAAAACCATACAACACCCCACAAAATAAAAATAAAAACAAAAATAAACAAAAAACAAAATAAAAGACAAAACAACAAAACACAACCAAACAAAAAACAAACCAAACAAACAAAACAAACAAAAAACCCTGCACCCAAACGAACAAAAAAAAAGGAAAATTTCCTAACTCTGTACATTATACCTGTTCTTTATCTTAGAAGAGGCACATGGAATCAGGTAACCCTCCAGTTTAGGTTACTAATGTTAAAGTAAAAAGCTATGGAAACAGTGAACTGCTTAGGATCAGTTCACCAAAAAACTCCAACAAAACCAAACACATGTACTTTAAATCAACAAAGTCTGTCAAGGAAATGTTTGGTGCAGCAATACAGGAGTTTTAAAATGCATTGAGCAGAGGACATTTGTTGTGGGTTTCTTGCTCTATACCAATAAATAATATAGTAACCACCCTTAGCTCTAGCCACAAGTCTTTTGTTGTTTTTGTTGTCTTCACCGCATACTCTAAATCAAGAGAACTGAACAGTCTGATTTGATGCTATTTGGGAGTTAAGGATACAAAGCCAGGAATGCTTTTCCAAACATCTTGAAAATTTCATTCTTTTCATTGCTCCAATTGTCACAAATGCTTCTCCTGCTTTGTATTGTTTAAATATATTGGCCATTAAAATTAACTTGTACAGAAATGAGATAAAAATATTAGTTCTATTGGTAGACAACATTATGAGGTGAAATCTGATTTCCCCTTCAAAATAATGATGAAATAGAATTGGACTCATTCTGTAGCTATGCATGCATTTTAAAACAGTCTCTGTAAAATCAGATCAAAAGTTTGAACTATCTTGAGGGTCTTTGACTCTTAGACTGCCTGGACATGATACATGAAGTCACTGTGTTAAGTGAAACAGTATATATTCTTTTAATACTCTTAGCTTTTACCCTCTGGAGAAATGTGCCCATTTTTGGTATCCCTTGGTTCACATTTGATATGAAAATCAGTTGCTCCAACTGATGTTAAACCATCAACAGCAGGGAATTACCTTAAAAATCTGCATTAGCATTTTGTCTTTCATTAAAACAAAATCAGTCACACTTCTGCTACACTGAGTAAACTTCTCTGTGGATGTCTAAATGGATAAAAAGCTTTAAAGATTTTGGTTTGTAATAATCTGTGCTTCAGCTTCCCTATTTGTATATTCATATATCTCAGAGCCAAACAGAACTATGGAATCATGCAGTGTGTTTCCCTGCTTAACTCAGGCCAGTACTTTCACCAGTTATCTCATAAAAGGAGGTCAATAACTAGTCTATTTGCATAAAACTCATGATAGTAGACAATTTTTTCACAGAATTTTAGAACATTAATTACTTGACATTATTAATTCTAAGACGTTTTTTAACTTCTTGTAGAAATTTTAACCAAGATGTGTATGTCATTCCAAAGTCCAATATTTGGTGATGCTGGGTAGAATCTAATGTGAGAATCCCATTGAAGAATTATAACCTGTTTGTTTTCAAAATTATTAAGGTAAAATATTATTTCTGTTTGATAATATACAATAATGGCACTTCAAAAAGGATATAATCACACCAAAACCTATTAATAATTTTACTCTCTTTTTTCTGAACTGAATTTAACTCACACACAAGCTAGGTCTGTTAGATCTGCAAGTCTCAATAAACCTACAGATTAATCCTGTGGGAATCCTCTTTTGGTTAAGAAAGGTTTATCAAACTCCAGACCAGATCAGTTCTACCTATTAGTAGGCGCTGCTACTGTGACCTAGTCACTATTTACTGTAATGACATAGGGATAAAGTTAGAATGAGAAGACTAGATAACCTATTGAAATAAAGATGAAAATGTTGAATCAAACCCGGAATATTTCAAGAGATTTGAAGTATTTTCTTCTCAGACCTTGTTTGCTCTTGATCTTCACTCCAGTTTTTTTTCCCAACAGAATCTGATATGGAAGTAGATGTTGTCATTTCCAGTGTAATTGTCCTAAATTGCTCTGAAGTAGTAGCAGGTGTTTGTCTAACATGGTCTAGTCTTATGCTGTAAATGTCATAAGGATTTGGCGAAATGTACGTTAATATTAATTTAAAATATTTGTCTTTTCAGAGGATATGTGTTTTCTCTTAACAGCTATTCAATGAATCCAACTTACATTCATGCTATGTAGCCATGGTATGCCAAAATGAGAAAATAACATTTTGTTTTTGGAAAACAGAAGGTGTTCAAAATATATGCCTTCTTTTTAAAAATGCCCATTGAAGATTTATTATGTAGTCTTTGACATTGTTCATCTTGTGTTTCTTTGCTCTTTCCCATTCACAGAGTTTCAATGTTCTGTGAAGTAGTGATGGTTATTTCCCAACCGAATAACTTTTTTTCTTTTTCCAGGAGAAAAATATTAATAGTTTCCAAACCAATAGTGATATTTTTCTGAGATTTGGTGCACTTTCACAGAAATTGGTGATACTTTGGAAGTCTGAACACAGGTCACCACACAGACCACATGTTTAGCTTTACACTTAAGGAAAATAATGCAGTTTTTTTGGTTTTTTTTAAAAATTGCTCTGTGCTAGGACTAAAGAAGAGGACATTGTAATAAGTGGGAGGTTATTTTCAAAATCTCATGCTCGAACTGAATTAAAGCAGTAAGACAGATAAGCTCACATGTTCATCGCTTTCCATTATTTTTTGTTCTGAATGCACCTCATTAAAAAAAAAAAAAAAAAAAAAAAGCCTTTGGCTTGTAAAGGAAAAACCAGACATTTAGAGAGGTTCACCTCACCTTGCAGCTGAATCAGCAAGGGCCAGAGTAAAGCAAAATGGAACTGTCTTTCTTATAGTTCTGTGGGTTTTTTAAAAACAATACTAATAAATAGTTACAAATTATAGTGACTAAAGTGAAAATCTTCGGGGAAAATATATGGCAAGAGTTCATTGCTCAGCTGGTGTGCTGGAAGAGTCTGATTTAGAATATGACTTTACGATGATCCTGCTGAGCATCTCATAATTCTTGGTTGTCAAGTAAACGAAGAGAAATTCTTAGACATTGTTGGCTTCATTTTACAGGGATCTAAGAGCAGACAATAATGAGAAAATGATGATAAGAGAAGCTCTTTTGTCCATGTCTGCCCAATGCTTATTTGGGGAACAATAAGCAGAGATACCTTCTCCAGGATCATGATAATCAACAAGACAGTTTTCCTTAGCCTTCTGCTAAGTTAGAAAGCTTCCCTTTATTATCTTTAAGCAAAGTGTTGTCTCACATTCTGCCATTGATTCCCCAAGCATGGACCAGAGAGAAGAAAAAGGTTTTGGATCCATTTCAGGTTTCTCTCAAATGTTGTTCAGGGTCACAATGTAGCATAATGAAATGTAAAAGCTTGTGAGATGTTAATCTGTTAAAGAGCTCACTCACTCCCTTGCTCCTCCCTGAGTCCTCCCCTGCACAGTACTCCTCAGGTTAAGAGGAGAAGTTCTGTTTTCAACAGCTTGATTATCAAGAACCTTAGAAATTCCTCAAAGAGCCGTAAGGATGTTTTCCCCTTGCACTTAATGTTTATACTAGCAGATCCTTTCAGCATTTTTGTCTTTTTTCTTTTTTTTTCATTTATTTTTATTTTTAAAATCAAAGAGTCATTATACCGCTTCCTTCTAAGAGAAAAATATGATAAATATGGAGTTTTCTGGAATAAATATGGAGTTTTCTGAAATGTTTAATATTTAATACATGTTTCACATACACCTATGCTTTTAACATATGATTGCAAGGGATAATTGCATTACGTCTGCAAAATATTGAAAAAATAACAAATATTATTCTGCAAACATGACACTCACCCAGAGGTCAGGTGTTCAGAAGAGGTGGTGTAGGAGACAACTTTACTTCCAGGGTGAAAGCTAGAGTAATTTTGAGAGTAGATACATTCTTCTTCCTGTCCAGGATCTTCTCAGTAACAAAAAGTGACTGGAGATGTAATATCTAGTGTTAGCCAGAGAGTGTGCTTTAGCAATACAGTCTGATTCTCTTTTCCCTTCATGTTTACTTTAGACAAACTTGGCAGATAACTTTTGGCAGTTTGAAAGCGGGTTGACAGAGAGTTTGTTCATTTTTTTAAATCTCCAGGAATATACAATTTTCCCATTAATCTCTTTTAATTTTCATACAAAGTTATTAATCTCTGAGTTGCTCATTTTCTCTTCTTGCTATTACTGAATAGGAGGTGAATTTTCAGGAGCCTGATGTTGTAGTGAGTGGAAAACAAATTATAGGAAGGCCAGGTGCAATGGAAATGTATCTCAGAAAAAATATTTTTAACATTTCTACCTTGGCTTTTCTCCTCCAGGCAAGAGGAAAGGAAGAAGAGGGAAAAAATCAATCTAAATTAGCAGATACTGCTTTTTCAAAGAAAGTATTAAAATAAGAGTCCCTTATATGTGCAGAATCATTGTAGGCAAGGTCTGGAATTTCAGCTAACAGTGAAGAGCAACAGAAGAGCAGGAGTTGTAATCTGCTATTGCTGTTAATAGCACATGAAATATCTACCGCTCGTTTGTGCTCCTTGAAGCAAAGGAGTTTGTTTTCTCTTTTTGGCAGAGCTTCCTAGGTGACAATGACTAATTCTAGCAATTCCCCATTTTACCCATCCTCCCCAGTTCTACTACTCTTTTTTGTAACCACGAAAGAAACATGCAATGGAAACAATCAGCCTCCTAAAAATGCAACTAAAATTCATATATTTCAAAGAGAAAATGAAAAATAGTGAACGAAAAGCAAAGAAATGCTGTTAAATATAACAGATAAGAGACAACTAATTTTTTTGGAAGTAAATTATGTGAAAACTTCCTGCCCAGACTTCTTCCCTAAGTCTGAAAGAGCAAGACTAAACTTCTTGGTGTGTTTCAACCCCTTAAGAAATTATGAATTTTAATTAAAGGTTATGCTATTTATATTTTAGTAGCACCAGTTTGATCCACCTCATAAAGATTTTACTAATGGAAAAAAGTCTGAGTCTGTGATAAGAAGTAGTGACACTTCAAGTAGCACAAAGAAATAATATTTTAATTTTGGTGGAAAAGGTAATCCTCAAAACCATTTCCAGACACATTTGGGACACGAAAGTCATCAGAAGCAGTCAACATGGTTTCACCCACCAGAAGTTGTACTTCACCAACTTCAGCCTTATGATATGGCTGTTCTGGTGAGAAGGCAATAGTGGTGGGTATTTTGTCCCTGGACTTCAGGTAGATCTTTGGCATTGTCTCTCCTAAAATCCTTATAGTCAGGCTGTTGAACTAACAGGCTAGCTGAGCAGATGGTGAGGTGAATTGAAAACTGGCTGTATGGCTGAGCTGAGGGTGGTGGTCAGTGGAGCCTTACAATGGGCAGTGTAATCAAGGGGTCAACACGGAGTCCAGTCCTTTTCAACACCTCCATTTACTTACTGAGATGATGAGGCAGAGTGTATGTACCCTCAGTCAATTTGCTGATGACACAAAACTG
>VZTX01023047.1:5118-56320 GCA_013400915.1 Pardalotus punctatus
TTTTTTTTTTTTTTTTTTTTCCATTTGTTTTGTCATGGGAATGGAAGCAGGTTTAGATCCTGAAAATATGCTTTTCATTCTTACTGTTTCTGGCTTATGACTATCCTGTTACTGTAGGCATATGTTTTCCCCTCTGCTTTAGTGTTCTGTGTCTGTCAGATACTAGTCTTTTTTTAAGAGTTTGGTAGCTTGCTAGTGTTCCCCAAATTTCTGGAAAAATTAACTGTCATTCATTATCTCTCATTTCTTTCTGTTATCTGTATATGAGGAAACTACAACTTGTCGATGGGATTCTTTATCTCGTCTCCTTAGCTTGTCCAGTTTAGAGTTTTTGTTTTTGAATCTCGATACCATTCAAATTTGTCATGCAACACTTTGTTTCCTTTTCTCTTCTTGTGATGTTATCCTGGATGCCCTATCAGAATTCGCTTTTCTGCCATCCATTTCCTCTACAAGTTCTCCAGTTCTGGTGTGTAAAGCTACTGCTTTTTCTTCACTTTATTTGACTTTCTAAAATAGGGAGTTTCCAAACGATTCAGTGATAGTAAGACAGAAGCAAACAGAAATACACCAGCTTGGTAGGAGGTGTTTGTTTGTCTTAACTGTTATTCTTGATGTTTGTTTCCTTCACCCGTTTTCCCTTCACTTGTCTAAACAAGACTAATAAACATTGTGGCAACGACAAAGTCTTTATTTGGTTAGTTGTATAGCATGCATCATAAAAATGCTCTTCTGAAATGTATTCTGTAGCTCAAGGTTATGTTCAGATATTGGAAAGCATAAATGAGTAAATTAAACTATTTTTACTTTTTTCATAATCCTATTTTTTCATTTAGTGCCATGATAGCTGTAATAGAAGTAAAAATAAGTACTGAATGATGTAACAGTGACTTCTACTGTCTTTAAAAAATAATCCGAATCTGCTAAATGAATTATATTAGTCAATGTACAAAAATGAACTTTTCTATTTCAGTGCATACAATAACATAGTAAGAATTGCAAATTTTATGAAAAAAAAAATTTGTTAATGTAGGTTCATCGTTGGGTCAATTATGAATCAATGCTGAAGGAATGTCTTGTTGGGCGAATGGCTGTCAAGCCTGTTGCTGCTCCAAAAGGTGAGTTTTTTTAAGTATGAAATATTGTCTATTATGCTTTATTCCAAAATTATCTGGAAATTATGAGAAATTCTAAGTCACCTCGTATTTATGAGGAGAGTCTCTTCTTGCACAGAGTTGAAAGCTTTTGCATATATTAATTTTTTTACAGCAGATACCTGAAGATGATATTGTTGTATACATGAAGACTTTTATAAGTAATAAGTACTTTTAGAAGTACTGCTATGTTTCTTCTTTTGTTTTTAGTCATTAGAACACAGCTCTATGTGTGTGTTATATGTCTGTGTGTATATAAGGGACCTTTTCCTGTCCTGCCCTCCCCCAAGTTCCCTCTTCTTCTGATCCCAGAGGACAAAATGTCATAGGCCACTTTGATCTTGAAATAAAAGTCAATATTTTCAATCTGGTAATTCCAGCACCTTACGTATATCTGGCAAGTTGTGTACATATTGAGGTATTTGAATACACTTTATGGGCAGTTATTTTTTCCAGAACACTTTATTGGGTCCTTTAGTTTGAATTTACCTTGAGAAAATTTTGCTGATACAACAGACTCCTCTGAGCCAGGAGAGCAAGAAATGTAGTATAGTCTTAGAAATGTGGGTGATGGTTTCTAGAAACTTTAATCTTCAGTCTGTCTTTTGGTTTGTAGGCAACAGCGAAAAATTTCCTATACCTGGGAAGCAGATGCTGTCACTCAGTATTGACCCTTAGCAGAACTGCAGTGAAAACATGAAAGGATTAATGATTGCAACTATTTTTCTCCAATTCTGTGGCATCCTTTACTTCACAGTTTCAGCCGTCTTGTCGCTCTTCAACTCCTGAAGAAGTGCTCTGCATTCTTCCTTAGTGCTTAGATAACATTCCCTTAACTTGGTTAGGTTGAGTTTGGTTTGTTCATGAAGTGGAATAGTATTTTATATCTCCACCATGCTAGGTAGGTAATTCCAGTGTGGAACTTGTAAATGCTGCAAAGTATGGAGAAATCTCAGCTGCATAATTGCCTCTTTGAGTTGAGGCATTACAAGACATTACTGC
Organism: Pardalotus punctatus; assembly: GCA_013400915.1. Taxonomy (NCBI): domain Eukaryota; kingdom Metazoa; phylum Chordata; class Aves; order Passeriformes; family Pardalotidae; genus Pardalotus; species Pardalotus punctatus. The sequence continues at coordinate 7,275 of VZTX01023047.1, forward strand.
TACTTTGTCATCTGAGATAGAAATTTAAAAGTAAACCTGAATTTTGCTGATTTCATTAATCTAACTTTCCTGCAATTGGAAAGAATTCTTGTGACAGCCTGTCAGTAAAACATAAACACGTCTTTGCCCCTGCCACCTCTGGCAGTCAATTTTCTGCCATTCCCTTTTTTCTGCTTTGTTCTGTAATAGGACTATGCATTTTGCTGTAATAAAATTTGTAGGATAAACGTTGTCAGCTCTATAAAACCAGTTCTGTTGCCTGTGTCGCTTTTAGCTATTTCAGGCTTGAAAAAAAGTAATTTCATTAATATAAGAATCAAGCTGATTACAGAATTATCGAGTCATTTAGTTTGGAGAAGACCTCCAAGATCAAGTCCAATCTTTGAACTTGTCAACTAGACCATGGACTAAATGCCATGTCCAGTCATTTCTTGAACACTTCCAGGGATGGTGACTCCACTACCTTTCTGGGCTGCCTGATACAATACTTGACAGCCCTTTCAGGGAAGTTCTTCCTGATGTCCAACCAGAACCTCCCCTGGCGCAGCCAGGGGTTTGACCCCCACCTGGCTAAGCCTCCTTTCAGGGAGTTGTAGAGGGCGATAAGGTCCTTCTTCAGCTTTGTCTTCTCCAGGCTAAACAGCCCCAGTTCTCAGCCATTCCTCACAGGATTTACCCTCTAGGCCCTTCACCAGCTTTCTGACCCTTCTCTGGAGAATTCCAGCACTGAACTTGTTGCAGTCCTTCACTGTGAGATTCTCAAGGTTTGCTTCAATTCCTGGTGGTGTATCCTCCTCTTTTGAATTATCAAAATTGTGATTGACCAACTTCACTATTAGCCAGCAATAATTCTAGTCTTTTATCCTTCCAGAAGACCATATTCTACAAAGTTTGCTTTTTAGAATAGAAGAATAAATTAAGTTAAGGCGCATGTTTTTGAATGTAGGATTAAATGAGCCCATGGGTATAGAGGGAAGACAAGACTTCAAATTATGGATTACATTGCTTTCTTTTTGAGACAGAGAGTGGGTGTTCTATATTAGGACAAACATTGGCACTTGCTGTTTGGTACAGTCTCAATACAGAGCAAGGAAGGCAGATGTTGGTTTGTTGGAGCATTGCTGGCAGATAGGTGGTTGTTTAGCTTAGCATTTTTTTTCCCTCTGTTTTGGTGTTTTTTTGGGAAATGGTACATTGGTTTGCTTGCTGAACTGCTCAAATAAAGTTTGTCCTGGCACTCTAGGGTTGGGTGTTTGTTAAGAGTCTTTTGAAAATACTAGTGGTAGCTAATGTTTTGTCAACTTGTATTTTGGGAATGCTGCTTCATGCTTTGGTAGTGACTAACAGGAAATTCTAAAGTGTCCCTTCTGTAGTGTTACAGTGGATCTTTGCGCTGAACCATGTAGTGTTTGTACTTGCTGGGAAGGCCAGTGCAGTACCCAGGTATGAAAAAGATGATTTCAGAATCTCCCTCAGCAAACCTGTACAGCATTAAACTGCTTGTCTTGCCTTCAGGGTGCTCAGCTGTAAGCATTAGCTCAGAGTATTGTCTGAAATGTTTGAATATTGCTGATGTTTCCAGAGACACACATTAGTGTATATCCCTATGTTATTTCAGTGGTTATTTGGGAGTCAGAATGCATGATGTATTATTGTTAATTCAACAATTTTAGACTGAGAGCTCTAATGTTATCCAAGGAAGAGGTAGGGCTCTGCCTTCGATGTGTCTCATGCAGTCTTTAGAATTACAGTGCCAATTTCGGTGTAGTGTGTTAAAATACAGTGAAATAAGAGTACACTTCTAAATACATTTCTTCTTTCATTAGAAAGAAGTTTTTGTGAACAACTTGTCCATCCTGGCAGAAACTATTAAGTGATATATGGGAGAATATGCAAACCAATGTTGCCTCAACCAAAAGTTAGCGGAGTATTTTCTTTTTACCTCAACCAAAAATATGTGGAGTATTTGCTTTTTTCAATAGCACAACATAAAAGCCTCTGATGAAGATTGTTCTTAAAGAGCTTTCAAGTAATTTTGCAATACTGTATGGTTGGTGCTTTTCTCTAGGAACCTTCCTTAACTTCTCTCTAGCATTTTTCCTCTAACACCTGCTGACATGATGCAGACCACTGGAAAGGATATAGAAGAACAGGGAAGAAACATTCCCATTTTGTTTTTTTATAAAAGGGAGCAGGAAGAACAGACTTGTGTCTCCCACTTCCCAAACTTGGCTCCCATAAGAGAGAATATAAATTGGGCCTTTCATATTGGGACATTCTGAGATGTGTGATGTAGAGGGCAGAAAGGGGCCCAGGTATATCCAGAAGTCTAATTTCCCCATACATTTACTGTGTACAGAAGGATGTGGCTGGGAGGCGCAGTGCCTTTCCCAATGAGTTGAGCACCTTATAAATGAATTGACAGTTTGTAATTCACCTGCTTAGTCTTTCTTTTTTTTTCTGCTAGAGTTGGTTGGTTTGGAATAGTTGTAGCATACTGTAGAATTAATGAAAAAACTCAGATAATAACTTGAGAATAAAATCATTTGGTAGAAGGAGCTTATAGAAAGATTTTCCTGTGTTCCTGCCAAGAATTGGGTTTAGATTTCCAAGAATTGGGTTGATCAGGTTTGCAGTTCACTATGTGATGCTGTGAAACAAGTGTCACTGGAATTCTTAACAGATTCAGTGAGTTTCTTAGCTATGAAGTTTATAATTGCACAAGATAATCTGTGATTTATTTTTTTTTAAAGGGTCAGAGTTCTTGCATTTCCTATCCTTTAGTGCTGTGCAACTCTTGGCACTTTTAATATACCTTTTTTTTAATTAGACATAATCTTTTGGAATGGTAATCAGTGCTGCATTTATTTGTTGCTTCATGATGTCTGAAGCTTCCTGGTCATTCCATTAAGACTTTTGGAAGGTTTATTTGGAGATCCTTACTTTGGCTAATTTAGCATGATGTGTGCAAATACTGTAACTTCTTAACTTTTGTACTTGTTTTTTCTTAATGCCTGTAGAGATTTCGTCTGCTGTGTCTGAAGACAAGAAGCAGCTTAATGGTAAGTTTTCACCTGGAGCAAAGTGGGGAGTGAATCTCAGATTTATGTGAATGAGCAGTGTTTACCCAGACTTCTCCCTTTGCATTCAAATGCATTGCTGAGTCTGTAGTGATCTGTGGAAATTTTAGAAGGCAAAATTCTAACCAAATATTGTGAATTCTGTGTTTGAAAGTATTGTAAGGCTGCCGTGAGTAGTATAGACAAGAGAGATGCAGAATGGACTAGCAAGGTCAGCTTGTGAAGTGCCTGGAAGATTTGCTGCTGAGGTCTTTTCTATCCAGTCAGGTCTACCACTTGTTTTGCTGGATCTCTTTTTTTTTTTTTTTTTCCTTTCAAAGTGCAAAGTTTTGCATTTTATTCTGAGCTTCATGAAGTTTTTGTCAGCCCATTTCTTCAGTCTTTCTGCATCCCTTTGTCTAATAACCTTCACCTTTCATGTTTTGCCTGTTTTCGAACTTTGTTATTGCTCATGTATTTCCTGAGAAAATGACTCCCCTGACTTCCTGGAAGAGTATGTGCCATATAGGTTGCTAATGACTGTGTGAAACAGTATCAGTATTCCCTGTTTGCTAGGGAATGCAACAGTAACTAGTCTCCAGCTGGATTTAGTAGGCTCATCACACCTTTTGTGACTGGCAGTTCTGCTCATTTTCTGTCCATGTTGCAATCCATCTATCAAACCCAGCTCTTTGCAATGTGGCTATGAGGATAATGTGAGAACCTTTATCATTAGTATTGCTGTCCCATGACATGCAGAGTTGTAATTCTGTGGTTCATCTGGTCACCTTAAACTCTTCATTTCATGCCTGCCATCCACCTTTGGCTTCACCCCCAGCTTTTCTTTATTTATGATCACCATGACTAATAGAGCACTTTGCTTAATTGGTTTGCTGATCACGTGAATCATTGTTTTTTTTATTGCAGTGTGAATCATTGTTTTCATGTAGCATCTTACAGTATTTCAAAATAATTCATAAATAACTTGGTTTGCCAGAATGGTCTATTTTATTGTGGCTGTTTATATATTTCTGTTGACTTGCAAAAGCAAATAGGAGTATGTATGACCATGGATTCCTGTTATCCGTGGAGGCCAGGCAAATCATATGATGTCTGTCCTCAGGAAAGGCTTAGCTTTTGAGAAGGCTTTTATCATTAGGTGATTGGTTTTCTTTTGCAATGATCTGACTGCTCTGCCATTTAGCTTCCTTGGCAGCTGCAGATGGTGTGTACTTAGGAGTAATTAAGGATCAAAGAATAAGTAATTTGACTGAGTTTTAATTGCTTTGGGTTAATTCCCCCATCTGGATGATCAAATAGCTTTGACAGATTGGATTAGACCAGAGTGGCTCTCTTTGTTTTTATCTACTTCCCACGTGGCGGAGCCACTCAATTACGGTGTTTAAGCTTGTAGTCATACTACAAAATTTACTGGCATTTAGAAGATAATAATCTGGGTAGCTGAGAATGTGCTAATTATTTTATGCATAGACATTTCAGGTTTGCAAGGTTTGCCTTTGAATGGGCGTGATACCAGCACTTACCAGCTGTTCAGTCTGCAGCTTTCTCCATCATCATTCTATTTAGTTTCTTGGTGTTAAAGTTGATGCAGGATTGCAGTTGCTTTTATCTGTCTCTGTGCTCAAGTCTTTGCCAAATATGTTCAGTTTCTCTTATGTCAGAGATTAGTACAATTGACATTTTGAAAGACTGACCAACTGCTGCTTTCCAGCAAAGGCTGTTTCAGACTGTTTCAAGTAGTTAAATGCTTAAAGTGAGTATGTGAGTTCTGTGAAAACTCCTAGCAAAGTGCTCTGTAGAAAGATTAAGGCTGATGTCTTTGCTTAACTGACTGATGTGAAATTTTACTTGTGAATTAGGTTAGATCACACATCTCAAATTAAATTTATTCATCTGAATTGTATAAACAAATGGTTCTGTTAAGGGAAATTCATTCAGATAGCCTTTTGTCTTTTTGTCCTTCACTGTCACAAAGTGTAAAAGCACAAGCTAATAACAGATGACACTGTATGGAACTCAAGTTCTGAACTACAGCTCCATGTTCCAGGGCCCTGCTCTCAAAGAGGAAGTGCTGAATAAAAACCAAATATAAAAAGTACTTAGTCTAGCTACCTGTGGAAATAAAGCCACTAAATATTGTTTAAGAACACTTAGAACATTCAGTTAAAAAAAAAAAGAAACCACAAACCCCAAACAGACCTGAGTATTACTTATATTAAGCAAGCATCCCCGCAAATATTTTAATGACTGTTCTCTTTGCAGGTGTGCTTCTTGAGAAGAAAGTACTTGCTTCTTCTGCTAAAGATTTAACTCCAAGGTAAGTCTGTCATTGTTGAACATTCTGTTTGAGAATTCTGTGTGATTCTTAGTAAATGCAGGCAACTTCTTCCATGGTTAGCTCTTGAAGTTTTAAGTTAAACGAGTATATGTTATTACTATCCTTGTATTAGTAGGAAAGTTCAGGTTCAGGTTTAAACGACTTGGCAAAGGTTGTATGGGCAGATGATGGTTCTTGGCTTGTTCTCTTGATTCCTAACACTTGTGCTGCTTTGCATCGTATACAAATGTATGGCTTATATTTGCAGGCTCCTCAGCTTTGCTTCTTGAGAAGTCTCAAGAAAAATGATTCCAACTGGACTGACTATTTTCTTGACTTTACCTGATTTGTCCATAAACATGTGAATTGCCATGCCTTGAAAAAGTGCTTCTTTTCAAGCTGGAATATATTAAGATGTGATAGCTGTATTCAAGTTTCTACAGTATGCAAAGTGAAGCAGGCCCTAAAAGCTCACTGTGATATTTTCGCTGTTGTCACTGAGGTGTCATTTTATTCCATCATGCCTTTAGTCCTCAAGGTGCAGTTTCTCACTTGGCATCAAAATCCCTTATGAGTGTGTGATCTCTGGGCTAGTTACATGCAGTCATAAAATAGTGTGGCTTGTAAACAACTGGAATGAGGTTAATTTTCCAAAGTGCTCTCTAAACCTTGCTGCCTTTCTTCCCATGTGTGTCTGGCATATTCTGGTGTGTGACTGGAAGGTGTGCAGCCTAGAATGTGTTGCCTGTCAGGAGTGTTTGCTGGAGGGATCATTCTCCCTCTCTGCCTGTTTTTCTGGTCCAGGAGTCTAAACAGTAGATCGAAGTTACTTCCTGGCAAGTGTAAGGCCATACAAATAATTAGCATTTGAAGGCTTTCTTTTTCTTTTTTTTTTACCTTACCGTGGATTTATTACAAGGTTTAGACTTGGAAACATAAGAATGAATGCAAAAACATGATTTGTGGAGATGAAGGGAACTGTGGTTTTGTGGTATGTGCATCAAATCTTTAACTCTTGGAAGCCACCCTGCCTATTTGATGCTTTTGTCCAGACTCCAGATTTTAATCATCTCATAAGGAAGGTTCATATACTAAAAAGAGAATGCGTGGGCTTTTTAAATAAAACTAATGCCATACAATTTTAACTACGATGTGCTGACTATCAGGATGCATAATTAGATAGTTACTTTAGTAGTTCTTTCAAAATTACTGACTTTGGACTTAGTCTTCAAAAACAGTGAGTAATATGTTTGGCTTGCAAATTCATTAAAGAAGCTCTGTTTGAAAACTTGGGGTTAAATATGTTTTGATATGCCCAAAGAAAGTACCTATTTTTTCCTTTTTTGTATTTTTTGTTTTACAGTTATGACTGGTTCCAAACAGATAGTTTGATCACAATTGTCATATATACTAAGCAGAAGGTAAGTATATTTCATGAAGGGAGAATTACAAGATCCAGTTGTGAACTAGCTTGAATTCTGGGAGAAGTTTATAAAAATTGGTTTTTTTTTTTTTCCCTTGGCTATGGAAGGACATGAATGCAGAGTTGGTGATAGTTGACTGTCAAGACAAACGATTAAGGGGAGAAATCATCATGGATGACCACTCTTACCTTGTAGCAATGGGTAGGTACTGTAATTTCACAGTTGAAAGTACTGAATTTTCATTCTACTTTATTAAAACCCTCTCATCAGACCATAAGCATTTTACATGTTCCAAATAATATTTTATTCCTCTTTCATTAGAGATGTTTAAAGTTCCTTGATGTAGAGGAATTATATTGTTTATCAACTCACATCTTCATTTGTTTAGTATATACTAAATTTTTTATTAAAGTGCAGTAAGGAATTGATTTTAAAGCTGTGTAAAATTTTTCTTCAATTTCTTTTGTTTTTTACAGTTATTAAAATGTCCTCATTCACAAGGGCAAGTGCAATAGTTTACATAAATGCAGATTGGTAGCTTTACATGAGCCCTTGTTAAAAGTAGTGGGAAAAATAATGCCTTTATGCATGAGGCCTGTAGAAGTCATGAGTCAAATTTCAAAGCCAGATAAACGTGCATAGGTTTTTAGGGTCATTAGTTCACTCAGCATTTCTAGACTTATACTTTCTGTATATATGATGGCTGGAATAGAATTTTGTTATTGCTTAACACTGAGTTTGTTTGTATTTATTTCAGACTTGGATCATGCAGTTTCAGAAGATGTGGCTGGTAAGTTCTCTCTTGGAACATTTCTGTATCTCTTCTAGGATAGTCCAGTCAGGAGCTGAACTTCCATGATCCTTGTGGATCCCTTCCAACTCATGATATTCTATGATTCTGATATCAGAATATGGAATTTCAATTTCTTTTTCTGACTCATCAGATACTTTACAGTTTTACTTACCACTAGGTCCTGACACAGTCAATCAAACCAAGCCATAACATTATTGTTTTTAATTGTGGCATTTGGGCCTGTGAAAGTAGTAAGTTGATAGTGCTCTGATGCCTCTGAATATGACTAAATGTTAAAATAGGTAGAAGTTAGTTCTGTTTTGTATTTGTAAACTGTTCTTTGCTTAGACTGGGATTTTCTTGGATTTAATTATTGATTCAAGTAGCCTTGAAAAGAAAGTATTAAGTAGTGGTAACTACTGATTTTCAGTACATGAGGACTCTGGGTTCATGAGCATTTTGCTTGACCAGATGGGCTGTGAAGCTTTCCTGGTTCCACAATCTATTTAGCAATTAAGGTGTATTAGTTGTGCATATCCAGTTAGTGCTTGTTTTAACTGCTGTCTAAAACATTATAGAGAGATAGCTGGAAGTACCTTTAATTTGATACTCTAATTTAATTTATATTCTAATAATAAATTGATTATGTGTGCCTTGACAGATGAGAGTAATTGTTCTGAAATTTCATTATATTTGGCATATAAAATATTTTTTGGTACAAAGTGTAACTAAATATAACAATATGAAATCTTTTCTCTTTTAGTAAATATTGCTGAAAAAGTAGGAAAAGTAGAGATTATCTTAAATAAAAAGGATAACATTCATTGGAAAATGCTGGGACAGCCCTGGGAGGGTCATAATACATTTATCAAATGCACAGATAGAGGTAAGCAATTTCATGGCCAGCGACCAGCTGTTTTAGGACTTCTTGGAGCATCTTAACCATGTTCAGTTTTTTCCAGGATTTTCTTTTTCTGTTGTTGTACCTTCATTTCTTTCACAATTGTTGTCTGATCTTGTTGAAAGCTACTCAGGAATTTTCCTTGAAAAGGTTTGACTTAGAGGTGGGGTTTTTTGCTTTGCTTTGGTTTCTTGGTTTGTTTTGTCCCACAGTGGAGTTTAAGGTGAACCTAATATTGGAAGGTGAAGACTGCCTGAGTGTTGTTCCATCTCGTATGCTTAATGACCTCTCTGTCCCATATGAAAACCACAGTAGACCCTGAGGAGAGAGTGCATGGACATGTGTCAATCATTATGGGAGTAACCGAAGTGAAGGATCACAAATCTTCACTTCCAGTTGTTCACTATAAATACAGAAACATCCACCATCGCTGTGATGTTACCGCACACTGTATCTTTGTAACTCAAGCTAAGATTAAATAAGGGACTTCAAGTCGAGTAGGTATTAAAGCCAGCTCTGAATAAGCTGATGTGTCTGCAAGAAGCAGTAAATGTTATATATGGGTTCACTTTGTAGTAACAGAATAGTGTGAACTTGATGCAGCACCAAGGTATGCAGTGATCAGTGTGGGTTTGGGGCTTTTTCAGCTAAATTAAAAATTTCTGCACAATTACGTTGTGTCATATAACCACACTCCTGATGTTATTGCGGTTGCCTAGTTTCTCAAAAGCCCTCTTGGTCCTCTGTCTTAATAATGCTCAAAAATTGACTGTTGGATACTAGTCTGCCTTATTAGGTGTGAAAGAAAAACTCTACATTTTTAAGAGCTAATTGATTGTTGCTCACCATGTTGTACACCTCTTACTGGCCCTCAGTTATGCTACATGGACCTTTGAAGTTGAGAGATTACTGTGGTACAAAAAGGAAGACTGACTGCATAAAAGCACATCTCTCTAGCTATGTTTAGCTTATGTAAAATGTAATTTTCCTTCTGAGAGTTTCAGAAACTGGTGAGTCATCCACTTTAGTATTAGATTTTTCAATATAGTCCTCTGTATCTAAGGGGTTGCAGCCCAATCTAATGTGTTGTCCACTGTCCATTGATCGTTTTCTCCCTTCTTACTGCTTTTCATGATTGTAGAAAACAGAAAGAGAAGATAATATGAAAGAACAAGGGATATAGAGGATAGTGGCTTTACAGATCCTTTGCAAATGAGGAAGGTGCAAATAATAAAATGCAATTGACAAAATACATATTGAGCATTAGTAATCAATGCTTTCTAGATAATTACTTTGGTTTTTTTTTTCCTAAGAAGTGAGTCTCCAACATAATATTTCTCCTGTTATGCAAAGGAGTGTTACAGGTATTGGATAATTTTATTATGTATCATTGCCTGAGGTCACATCAGCTTAAACTGAATGCGCAGAAAACTTAAGCTAAAGGGCTTGCTGACCCTGAGTTTCTTCTAATCCCTGATAACAAAAGTGAGGAATCTAGCAAGTTAATTTATATCTATGGCTTTTTAATCCCTACTCCAGAAACTTCTATTCTGCAGTTTTTAATTTTAAAATCTCCAAATTTAAAATTGATCCTGCAAGAATGTTTATAGAAGAAGAATGGTCAGGCCTACATGGCTTTCCTTAATTTGAACCTGTGCTTTCAGCTCAGCCAAAAAATCTACATGTTGGAGGCTTCTATTTGCTTGCTTTAGTCTTAAATAGCCATTTTTGTTTTCTGCTTAGAATGGTGCTCCCTTATTCTAAATTGCAGAGTTTTAATATTTTTTCCCACTTCTGTGGGAGAAAAATAATATGGGTAAAGAAATTCATATCTTGTGCAGTGTGAACAAAGAAATAATACTTAATAGCTAAAAAAATAAGTTAAAAAGCTGTTTTATAACTTTAAATCTGGTATTTCTGTGCAGCACTCAATATACAGTAGCACTGATATGTTGCCCTAAATATTCAGATTTTTTTCTCTTGAATCTTTGTCTGCTTACTCTCAACATTACCTCTTATCTATAATGAATATGAGTCTTGTGTGAAGGCAGTGTAACTAATAATTTCCAGTTCTGAAAATCTGGGAACAGAACAGAAAGTAACTGTGTTATCTTTTTACATGTTTTTTTATTTATTTTATTCAATTTTTATATATGAATAGTTCTTTTGGTAATTTATGCTTTCTAATAAAAGTAATCGTTTTACCTGAAATGATTCCACAATTCCAGTTTGGTGGCAAGGTTGTGAATAGTAAGTGCTTATGGGAACACTGATATTTAATTCATTAGGTTTTTCTTGTCTCTGTGTTTTTTATTATTTCTGTGTGTATTGACTAGTTAAAACACTTCCACTTTATTCAGAGCACAGGAAGAAGGGCTAAAAACCAGCCAGGATTAACACTTGAAAAGTTTACTTGATTTTGTATCTTTATTACTTGTTCATATGACAGTATTCATTAGTGAGTTTGTAAAGGAGAGGTGTGTGACCACGACACACGCAGAAACGTCTGTAGTTTAAAGTTATTTAATTTTTATTTTCAAAGCAGACATGCCTAAATTCTATCAAAAAGTGATAAAGGTCTTCTTCAGGGACAATGACATAATGCAGAGATGGTACTGGAATCCTATGATAACTTTATGATATGAAGAAACAATTAACATAAGCCCCTAGTTTTTCACTCCCTGGGCTGGGAAAGTCATATGCTCAGACAAATTGCCTGTGTTCTCTCAAATTCCTACTGAGTTTATACTAACATTTCAGCCAGTGTATTTTAGTTAATTGGAAGGAAAGAACAGAATTGTTCAATTTCCTTAAAGTTGAAGGGGATTTTTTTAAAAAAGAATAATTATTTCAATTTCAGATAATTGCACTGTGTCTTAGGATCTGTCAGGAGATTCAGAAGAAGGAGACGCAATACTGCTTCTACTCCTTAAGAAGGGTTAAGTGCTTACTTTTCTGGAGAAATAATTATTTATAACCCACAGTATTGCCTAGAAAACACAATTCAGTATAAATAGATTGTCAGTGATGGGGAGTCAGTGACATTGCTTTTAGGTAGCTGAAAAATGAAACTGGCCATTAAAAGCATAAACAAAAGCTAATGGTCATAGTGCTGGCATCCTCTGAAATTTAAATGCAGAATAAAAAGTAAGGCAGAGCTTTCTCATTAAAACAAAAAATAAACAAAACAAACCCCTAAAGCCCAACATCCCCCCATCCCCAACGAGCCAACATATCATACTGCGCTGTGATAGAGTGCAGGTTTTCTCATAGGTACTGAGACATGATTTTCTTGTTGGTGCTTTTTCTGGGAAATGAGGTATGAAAGCCCACTCATGAGGGGGCATGCATGTAAAAGCAGTAGCCATATGCAATTAAAAGATGACATGTTAGTAGGGTGACTTAGCAGGGGTGTGTGTGTATGTGTGTGTATTTTTTCCAGTGGAGAATAAACTGCTTAGTCCTTCTGAAAATGATTCTGAACTTTTACTCAGATTGCTGTTTTGGAAAGTAACCTAATTACTAAATTCTGCTGTCTTTAAAATAGTGTGCAACTATTGGCAGATGCTTAGAGCGTTCAGTAAAGAAACAAGGTGTTCTTGCCTCTGGGGTCTGAAATGGGATGCAGTTTCATTGTTTTGTGCAGTGGTTTTAGTCCACATCAAGTGGAAGATCATAGAGGTTTTTTTGTTGGAAATACCAGAAGGGAGCAGAGTTCTGATGCAGCACTTAATGTGTATCAGTGAGACTTACACTGTGCCAGGGTACTGTGTAACCAGGGAAAGTTTAGAAGGTGTTGATTCAGTGGGGACGTTATTGTGGGAGGGAAGAGAGACTGTCTGGGAAAAGCATGGCTGGCCTTTTTGGATAATATGAGATAGCTTGTGAAATCTAGTAATTAACTGAAGCATTTGAGGGTACTAATGATTTGATGGTCAGCAGTGAGGGTTCATGGTTGTTTTTACTCTTAAGACTGAGCTCCTGCTAGGAATGGTAGGCAGCCACCTTCCTTCAGCTGTATGATCTAATCTCATTTATGTTGGCGGTAATAGTAATTCAGGCTCCATAATCGAGTAACCTGAACAAAACAAGGATTAACTTCCAGCTGGCTGATGGACATGTTTGAGTGGTACATGCTTGCTGGGAATGGGGTGGAAATCCTCTACCTGGGATGGAAGGGTAGTGGAGCAACTCAGCTTTTTCCCAAGCCAACAGGCTAATGTTGCCACTGTAGCATCACTAGGATTATGACGAGTAACTAAGAAGTAATAATTTTCACTGAAATTTTATCACTGAAGAAAAACAAAAACCATCATTTAAGGAAAAATCCTTAAAATCCCTTTTATGACAAGGAAGGACACCCAGTACACAAGTGGATGATGCTCTCCAAAAGGTATCATTCATTATCCATGCAGGATGTTTGTCAGTAAAACTGAATTTGTATTCCTGTGAATCAAGGTGCTGTAGTTCTTGATTCCAGCAAAGAAGGAAGTTGAGTTTAGAGAGTGTTGTCTCTGACCCATGATTGTATTGGGGTTTTGTGGCAAGCCTTTGGGGCTGCAGGGCTTCTTGATTAGGAATGGCAGTGCTGACACTTGATGTCTGCAAAACGTTTAATCAAACCTAACCTTCTCACTAATGACTTTCTCCACTTCAGAAATTAGGATTTGCTGCTGGTCACTGGCATCATGATCCAAAATTGAGAGAACAATACTTTTTGCTACTAGGGGTAGGCTCCTCGTGTTGAAAGGCTTTTCTGCTTTGACAGTTATTTTTGCCTGTGGCTTGAGATTTTAGTGGAATGACTGATAATGAACTAATTGTAGTTAATGTAGCAAAGACTGCAGTCTAAACCAAAAGTTTACTTAGAAAGGTCTCTTGTTTTCAAAAGATATATTGAATTAATCAGGACAGAAGTTCTGTATGGCAAATTAAAAAGAAAAAGAGGGAGATAAAGTTTATGTATGTGGAAAAGGCTGGAATAAGTCAGGTTGGAAGGGTGAAAAAATTGTAATGGAACAGTGAATCAGTTAATGAATCCTTTTTTTACCTTCTTTCTCCATTCCCAAATATCTGTAAGAGTATTAGCTGATGAGTGTTAAGGGTTGTATTACCAACATCACACATCCTTTTAAGCAATTCTTAAGGCTGCAGAATTGACAGCAATCTTGGCATATTTATTTGGCGACTGTACTTTGCAATCTTATTGTGTATTGTTTTTAAAAAGAAGGATAGAAAACTAATTTCCACAAACTTTTCATAATATTTATATAGCTGGAGAGATGCTGATGTTTTGCTTTACTTCAATATTGGTATGAAATGGAATTACTGACTTTCATTTTTTCAGGGCTTTAGGCATTCTTTTGATTCATCTGAAATGCTCGTTCATTCAAAATAAGGGATTTGTATGTTGTTAGACGAAAGATGTGAGAAAATCTTAATAAAGGAAAATTTATTCCATGCCAGAAGCTTTACGTTGTGTCTGTGCAGGCATTTATAGTGGATCACTCACTTGTAACTATTTGAATAATTTAAGAAAACCAGTATTTGCAGAAAAATGCCATGGCCATCTGCTGTGGGAGTAGTGGTATATAGGAAATTTAATCCTAATTTAGTTAATGCACAACTTGCATGTGCAGCTGAGATTTAGTAACCTGAATGTATATTTCCAGGCACAACTGAATGTATTTAGATGCTTGACTGTTCCAGCAGAGTTGATTTATACCTTGGAAATAAAGCCAATTAGAAAGAAGCATGGCTGAGCTGGAATATATTGTTTAAACCCTTAGCTTTTAAGCAATTTATGGATAAATACTGTTTGTTGAAAGCTTTCCTCTATTTAAAATAATTTTGTTTCTGTTATGGTTGAATTTCCAGTCTGTGATCCTGCACTTATTGAAGAAGGGAAGCTTAAAAGTGATGGCTGTTCCTTCAAGCAGCAATTGACTGCACTGTCAGAGGGCACTCTGTAACTGTTCTCCAGCTGTCTTGAACTCTTTAGCTGTGGTTTCAATCTAAGGCTATCTGGAAAGAGCAAAATGTTTGGGGTAATAATCCTGGAATAAGAAAACTGCAGTACAGATAAATTACTTGAAAAATGTTAATTCACTAGATGAAATTACTGAAATACTCAATGTGGTCTTTAAATGACTCTTGGGGATCACTGGGCAAGGAGATTGGACAGGAGCCCCTCTAAAGCTTTTTTTGTTGTTTTTTTCTAAAGACCAAGAGTTGGTATTTGTCTGTGAACTGTAGCCCTAGTTAATCATAAAGTTCAACCAGACATACTGACTTGGGGTTCTCTTTGGTGCTGTTGGAAGAAAGAGTAAGGAAGCAATGGCAGTGACCACTTGAGTTGCAGCAATGCCAGAATTTCCTTTTCATTTTGATTTGTATTTAGTGGAGACTTCACTGGAAGCTTGCATAAGCCTTCCTTCAGGAGGACTCACTTAAGAAGAGCTGTTGTGTTGTCTCAAGAAAGACTTGTGACTCACATCAGGATTTAGACCATGTACAAGTGATATACATTTATTATAGATTTTCTGGTAGTCCATTCCTGTCAAAAGAGAATCAGCATGAGGTTGAAGTAAGGAAGTAAAGAAGCATCTGCTGGTGCAGTGGAAAAACACAAAAGATCAAGGTGCTTCTATTAATAACTCATAAGACCTTTAAGAAATATTAAAATTGTAGACTGACTTGGTTGAAGGGGAGCTCTGGAAGTCGTCTGATCTAACCTAGACAAAGCTGTTCAGTCAAGGTTTGAATACCTCCAAGGACAGACTCCCTCTGAGTAGCTGCCCCAATGTTTGACCAGACCATCCTCATAGTGATGCATAGTTGGAATTTCCTTTGCATCTCAGTAACAACAGTATTTTTCAATGCCGTGAAAACAAAGGGGAAAAGAAATGTTACTTCACTGAAATTACTATGATGTAGGAAATGTTGTTAGAAGGGCATCAAGCATTTTCATACATGAACCTGTCAAATTTTGAGAGGCTTTACAAGAAAATATCCAGTGGGGCTGGTCACAAATTCTACATTGAAAATGGCAAATGACATGGTGGGATTTTTGTAGGAAAGTGCCTTCTTGTCTCTGCCTTTTTAAAAAAAAAATTGTTTTTTATTTGGTTTGTTTTGGATGTATGAAGTTTGGATAATGCTGCTCATGGGATTTTGTTGCTTGTTTGCTTGCTTTCTTTTTTTTAAATTCTTTGCAGAGCTGAGCTTCCTGTACCTGATAGCCCATGAAAGTTCCCTTGAGTTACAAACCTGTTTAGGCAGTGTGGTGCTGTGATCACACTGATATTCCAGGTTAGAGCTAAAATACCACAATGCTGAAACAAAGGCCTAGCTGATAAATGCTCTTCTAAAAGTAGTGGAGGGAAAATTACTTCTGGTCGTCTTTATTGAAGGCTGCTATGAGCTCCCTGGAGCTTTCTCTTCTCCAGGCTGAACAACTCCAACTCTCTCAGCCTGTCTTCACAGGTGAGGTGCTCCAGCCCTCTGATCATCTTTGTGGCCCTTCTCTGGACTTGCTTCAGCAGGTCCACATTCTTGTGTTGGGGACCCCAGAGCTGAACATGGTGCCCCAGGTGAAGTCTCACAAGAACAGAACAGAGGTGCAGAGTCACCTCCCTCAGCCTGCTGGGTGGGTGTTGATAGTGTGTTGCTGAGGAGTGTGGTGCTGTGCTAGCTTACGTTTCATTTGCATTCCACCAGCTGGTTTCAGTCTGTATACATGTACTCATGCTGTTCTTGCATGGGGAGCTCAGTGCAGGTGCAGTGTAGTACAGGGGGTTCTGTTTTCTGATTGGTTTTGGTGCTTTTCTCCTTCTTCCCAGTTGGTAACTCAGGCTCTTAAAGTAAGGGTATAAATAAATCCAGAATTAGCTAAAAATTAGTCCAAAATAATAAAAATTATTATAAGTAATTACACAAGAAGATTTTATTTATGGTATTTTTATAAATATATAGTGAAATACATACACTTCTCTATCTCTTATTGAAAGATATATAAGAATAGAATGACAGATTGAGACTTAACTAACAAGTAAAATCCTGTTTTTAGGACTGTTCTACAGAAAATGCAAGTTGGTTTCTAAGACAGAAGTTACCCATGACACCAAACTCTTCTGCTTAATGTTGCCTAAGGGCACACATCTCTGTGTTCCCACTGGACAACATGTTTACCTCAAACAAATTATTGCAGGTAAGGAAAACTGAGAATGTAGTAATGGATATATTTATATAAATCCTTTTCATAGTCCTGGGAGAATGCCAAGTCCATGACCCCTAATTCCCTGGTTGTTGTTAGCAAGTCTCTGCTTCCAGGATCACAGTAACTGCTTAATAATGATCTGACTTGATTATTATTAATGGAAGGCTAACTATTGAGATGGCTGGCATTTACTGGTGACCTTATTGTCTCTACTTTCCACTCTCTTTTTAAAACATTCTCTCTACCAAAGCAGTGCTGTTCATCTTTGAAGTGGGAGAAGCTTATTGTATATGTTTATGTATCATTAGTCAGTTCCTTTTAGTGTTCAGGTTTTTTCAAATGAGAAGGGTATTGTTGTAATTTTGCCTTTTTTTAAAATTTCTTCTTATAGTAGTCATGGTAACACTGCTTTACACTCCAGTTGTGCAATATTAATGATAACATCAAGTTATGAGAGGAATGTGTTTTGAAAAGTAAGTTTATGTGCTATTCCTCAAAATTTTGTAAAAGGTGAACTTAAAAAAAGAAAATGGAATGTCAAAGAAATAGCCAGTTTACTATTTTAAAGTGTATTTTTAAAAATTTGCATAGTAATTGTTATACTGGTCACTGTAATTGAATTGCACTATGCATGGTAGAGACTTCTCAGAAGAATTTTTAAGCATCCACTTATGGAGGACTGTTTTTTCCTCCTCTTCCTCCCTGCCTAATTTTTTATTAGTGTCCACCTCTTGAGATCTTTCTTTCTATCATTATACAATAGCTTTTTGAAATGATACTACAAGAAAATATAATTATGCTGTACTAAAAATCTGCTGTTTAAATTTAGAATAAATCAAGGTGTGGTACTTGAAATTAATGAAAATGTTTATCATTATGAAAAGATTTTCTTATTCTTTGGGCTGATTCAAGATCTTTTCATCTTGTGTCCTGAATTGCTAAGTAGCATGGAAATAACATACTTGAGTTTTAATTGGAAGTAGAATGCTTCCAATTCTG
Source organism: Pardalotus punctatus (assembly GCA_013400915.1). Taxonomy (NCBI): domain Eukaryota; kingdom Metazoa; phylum Chordata; class Aves; order Passeriformes; family Pardalotidae; genus Pardalotus; species Pardalotus punctatus. The sequence continues at coordinate 25,007 of VZTX01023047.1, forward strand.
TACTAAAAACTGGTGCAATGGAAACTAATAAATTGCATAAAAGCATGGGATGGTGTTATTTTTATGGCATATATAGGTTATTTATTTACTCTTTGTTTATTTTGGTATTTGTAGTATCTGAATGTAGAGTATTTTCATATTATTTGAGCTATCTTTCTGTCTGCTTTTTAGGGACAGAGGTAGTAAAACCATACACACCTGTATTGCCTTTTTTGCCACTGGATTTCCAAGAACCATCTCACCATGATGGTGTGCATATATATTTAATGATTAAAATTTATACCCATGGACTGTTCACACAGGCACTTGACCACCTACAAATTGGTAAGTATACGTTAAGGGTTTTGTGTTTGGTTTTGCAGCAATTGCATTATCTTTAAAGATTCACTGTCTGAGCATTGTGATGTTCTTATTGTTTACCTGCTTATACATCGGGACATATTTAAAACTTCTTTTAAACCTTATTCTCCATTCCCGAAATGTAAAGGCTTATCCTCACTGTAACTAGGAGTTGTATGTTACAGAAACCTGTCCTGACTGACGTATGTGAACTGTATCATGCATTATAATTGATGGCTTTGATGTCATATGCTCTGAGAACAACTTCCTGTACTTTTGCCTTAAGAAAGTAGGTCTGTTTTATGGGATTTAAGATGCACTTCCTTTTCCATTTCAGATACGGAGGTAGATATATAACACTGACTTTGCAAATGTTTGTGTACTCATATTGTGTAAAATCCATAAAGACAAAACATTTTAATTGTACACCTCTTCTTTTAACAAGAATGATCCTTATGTGAAGTGTGTAGTACCTTTCTGAAAGAAACCCTTTTACAAAGATGAAGGCAATATGAAACAGCCCTTAAAAAATTGGAATGCTAATTAGCTTGTTTTCATCAAATTAATATTTATCTTTTTATTTTTTAAATAAAGGAGACAATATTTCTGTCAGCAATCCTGAAGGCAACTTCAAGAAGTCACAACTTCAAACTTCAGAAGATCTTATTTTATTGGCAGGAGGCACAGGCTTCACACCAATGGTTAAGCTGCTGAATTTTGCTCTGACTGAAGTTAGCTGTCTCAGGTATGTGGTCTTTTTGACACAAAAGCCTCAGTGTTTATAAAACAATTAACAAAGTAAAATGGTGTGAAAACATTTTTCTTCAACTTATGCCCAGAACTGGCATGCTTTAGGGAAGAGTCTGTCAGAAGTTTAGGCAATTTGCATGTATTTTGTTATTGGCTACCATCAATATAATGGACTGATTTGCATTTTGGATTTTAATTGTGGTGCAAATGAGCTCACTGAGTAGAAACTTTGAGGCGTTTTGACTGGCTTTGCAAATCCAAAGGATGAGTCTATCATCTGTCAAAGTGCTTGGGAACACATATTTAGCTCTTTGCAGAACAATTTCATGTGGGGAACTCAGTGTTAGTTTAGGGTGCAGCAGCATGTGTTCCCTTATTGGTCAAAGTAAATGAATTTTTCCTTCTTGCTGTGGAGGCTGGTTAGATGCTGGAATGGCTTGAACTGAGACAGGTTCTATTTATATGTAGACACATTAAACCTTTGTTTTTCTGACTGTTCTAGGCAATTTAGTTTCTTGGCCCTATATTTTCTCTTTAACTCTCAATTTATTTTTTGGGAAAGGACTACCAGAGTGTCTTCAATATCTGTATGTTTATCTGTATGAGATACATGCGTGTGTGTTTATATATATGTATCTATATATCTATATCTGTAGATGTATGTATACATGAAAAATACTAATACAATTTGCATAGAATTCTTACTTTGCAAAGTAACTGTTGATATAAGCTTGGATTGCACATGCTGCAACATGAATTGCAGAAAGATGAGAAATAACGTGTGCAATGACAGACTTATCACCTGAGGGTGCCAAAGCAACCTGTCTGGAGTGGTGAGCGAGTGCTGCTGAACCTCTGGGGTTGCAGTGTAAGCACAGGAGAATCTGCAGCTTCCCTGGGCAGCATTTGATGTAATGGGCTTGGATAATTGGATTTTCATTCTTACTGTCTAGACAAAGTCTGCCTATTATCTTGTAAGTCTATTTCTTGCCTACTGTAAACAGGCAAAACAATTTGTTCCCTTCATAGCTGCACTATCCATTTGTGCATCAAGTCATGATGCTCTTTCTTCAGCTTTGTTTCCTCTCTTACAGGCCAAATTGTATTTGGCCAAAGTATTAACTATAAAAGTATATTGGTCCTCTACACTTCCTTTCTAAGATGAGGTTTTTTTGCTCCTTTTACTGGTTGTGTATAACTGCAGTCAGGTGGGTACATTTCTTAAAGGAAGACTGAAGTACAAAGGCACTAAATACTAGGTAGGGGGCTAATGCTCTTCTCAAGTATAGGATGTTTGTAGTCTATTCTTGATTCTCCTTGATAGTTGTATCTTGCTTTGTCTCCAGCTTTCCATTCCTAAATTACCACTCTTCTCATATTCACCTTTAATATAATATCCCACGTTCATCGTCATTCTTGTCTGGAAGGTGAATTTTTAACTTCCTACTTCTTCTTCCTCTGTGTTAATCTGCTTTAAGGGTCTCTAACTCCTCTTTCTGTACAGTTTTCCGTAAGACCTTGCATACCAGTTTTTATTTTTGGTTTATTAAAATCTACATCCCTTGAAGTAGTTTCCAGTGTGTTAGAGTCACCCTATTTCCTTCCAAAGAGCTGATGAAGCATCTTATTTGTTATCAATTTTTTTGTCATTATTGTCTCAACCAGCTTTTCTTTACTGGTGGGGATCATACCTAAATTTCCTCTTCTTCATTTTAGCTGTGCTCTCCCTTATTTCCAGCAAAACTGTGACCAGTTCATTCCAAGGTTGGCATTTTCTGTTCTTTATAATGCTGAGTACTGAACAGTACTGCAGCAGATATATTTGTCTACCCTGGGGAGTACCAGTAAGGTTGTCTCAAAACATTATTCTCCAAATAACCAATTTCTACTTTTGTGCCCAGTGAACAAAATGCATGGCTTTCCTATGCACTTTTTATTGACTTTTTCCCCACTTGATGCTGTGGTGCACTATGCCACCATTTAGAGCGCTACATTAGTGTACTGGGCTTTATTTTCTGTGTTTTCAGAGAAGTGAGCCCTGGGAAACATGTAAAGAACCTGGATTTCTGACACATTCTAGCTTCTGAATAAGATTATTTTGGTATTTAAAGATGTAGCATAGCTGATTTGGGGCTGTTTTGTCTATACTGGGTAAGTTTTCCAAAGCTTTTTCAGTGTGTCTCATTTTGACTTATAATGTATCTGAAAACAAACAAAAAATGTAAATAAAAGGTGTCTGTATGATGCATTAAATTCTGATTCTTTAATTGCTATTATTTTTCTTTTTTTTTTTTTTAAGGACAGTGAAGCTGATCTTCTTCAACAAAACTGAGGATGACATACTTTGGAGAAACCAACTAGAGCAATTAGCTCTCAAAGATGAACGGTAATTAAAAGTCTTGTGAAGAAGAACTTGTTACGGCTCTTTGTACAGAACAAGTCTTCGGGCCTAGACTAACAGTACAGCTTTGGCACAGTGGCAGATTGTGATTCTGTAAGCTCTTAGCTAAGAATATAATGAGACCTAGGGAATGGAAGGAGATCCATTGGTCACACATACATAGCAGAGGCTATGTTGTTATGTTCTGTAGGTCCCATGGGAAGCCAGGGATTTGATTTAACAGTGTTTAGTAAATGGTTATTGGAGATGATATGTTAGATGAGATGGTTTTTACAACTGAGAAGTTTTTTGATGCAGAAGAAAATTTGCCTTATACTTAACAATAGAAAACACAGATATGCAGAGGAGCACAGAAGAGAGAGAACAATAATGTACCCCAGGAGCAGCATTCTGAATTTAGAGAAGTCTTACAAAAATCTTTTGGGTGTCATTTATTATGCAAATATGTATGTAGAAATTCAAAGTTTAGATAGGCTCATTACTTTCATTTTTCCTTAATAATTGTTTCATTTTTCCGTCAATTGCAATGTAATTGCAGATTAAAATGCAAGTAGTGCACATGTAATGTCAACTTAATTCAGCAGGCCATGGTTCTGTCAGGAGCCACAGGATTATCAGGTTACCTTTTAATTTCAGTTCCTTTGCTGTTATCACTAGATAAATCGTCACTGCTTAGATTTTTTGTGATAAATATATGTTTCTGGTTAATTCTTAGTTTAATTCTTCCTCAGCGGAAGCCACTTGTTCCTTCACAACACTGAAGTGAAAAATCAATACTGTTTCATACCCTGGTGTTGTCTGGCATATTCAAAGCTTTGTAGTCTAGACATTGTGCAAATTTACAGTAAAAGCCTTTTCTCCCTTTCAATAGGAGCCTCAGATACAGAAATGCTTGGATTTTACTCAGTTACTATTCTCTTAGTAAGTTTTTGAAACCAGCTGTAGTATTTTCTCATTTCTGAAATTGTACTGACATTTTCATGAGTTTGGCCAAGCATTCTTATGCCACTGCTTGTGTATTGAGCTACACCAATACTTGTATAAGTGAATAATGGAGCAATAAAATGTGTGCTTAGGTATCCTAAATGGTCCCAGCTAGGTTTTTTGTGAGGTGAAATAGAAAGCTAGAATTTTTAATATTGAAAGATTTGGTTAAATAAGTACACAGTATTGGAGGTGATTTGACTGACTTGATCAGTGGGAATGACTAAATAGCTGTGAGACCTGATACTGCAGTGAGGAGCTGAGCAGAACGGGAAGATAATCATATGACACATCAGTGTCTTGGTCATTAGTGTTTTGTGTAGCAGATTTGTAATCGGAGGTAATATTTATGAAATATCCTTCTGCTTACCAGGTTTGAGGTTCAGTTCATTCTTTCACAACCAACAAAAGACTGGGAGGGTAAAAAGGGGAAGATTTCATTGTCTCTTCTCTCTGAGTTTGTGAAAAGAAGTGGAAGAGACTCCAAAGTGCTTATCTGCATCTGTGGTCCAGCACCTTTTACAGAACAAGGAGTACAGTGAGTATTTTAAATGATGAACTGAAAAGTGAGGAATTTTTAAAAATTTTAAAATTTTAAAATCGCCTAATCAGCTGTAGTGTTTCTGATTTGGTAGTCTTTCAAAAACAGCCTTATGTTGTCTGCTTGGCAAGAAAACTTTTTAAATTAAAAGAAAAGGAATTAAGAAAAAAACACCTTGCACCATAGTTGAGTAGTATATTTATATTTTTGTGTAGCTAAGTAAGTATCAGCAATATGTAAGTTTCATCAGTTCTAGTAAGTTGTCCGAAACTTTCTAAACGCAACTCTTTAACAGTGACCTTTTTTCCCAAGGTTTTAAATGCTGCTTTTAATTTGATGTTCATAGAAAAGTTGGAATAACAGGAAATAAGCTTTCTTTGTTGGTCTTAGCTTGATATAAATTAAGTTATAGAAGTAAAGTTCAAAGCAGTTGTTCTATCAAAAACATTTTTCTCCATTATTTTTTTAATTAATGCATTTATTTGTGTCTGCACCTAATATTTTTCTTATTTTATATGCGTGTTTAAAGATAAAAGGTCCTCTAACTTCCTCTTGCCCAGCTTCAAAATACTGAACTAATATGACATCATTTGCATTTCTGCAGTCCTACTGAAATCAAGGCATATTGGCCAATAATTACCCTGCCTCTTGAGAAATCTGAGATAATTCAGATGATGCCTGTATTTATTTTAAGAAATTGTTTTCATTACCCAAAAAGTTCATGTAGTATATCTGAGCTCCTGGCCATTGTTTTTTTTCAAAATGTATTTGCAGGGGTAAAGTTCATTGTTCATGTCTGAATAAAAACAAGGAAGTGCTGCTGAAGTTATGCTTCATCTGTGTCTGTGGTGGGTTTTGAGTTCCAAATATTAATATTACCAACTTGATTTCTGACTTTCAGATATCTGAAGGATCTTGGATACTCCCAAGAAGAGATACATGCTTTTACTGCATAAACCCATATGAGAATATTGATGTTTGTATAATTCAGTGTTATTTATTTATCTTCATGAATTTAAATAAGTGAGAAACAATTTTGTAAGACTTGAAATTTCATTCTTGGTACCAAACTGTTTCTTGGAAGAAGCATATCTTTGAAAAAAAGTTTTATACTGTGTTTTATCTTCTTTTTGTAAATATTTTTGAGAATACTTAAGTCATCCAGGGTATTAATTTATTGTAGAGGCAAGCAAAAAAGTATAGTATACATTACATCAGGTGTTTTGTGTTGTTGGTTCATGAGAATTCTTAATTTATGACAAGCTCTGATTAAGGTTTTGACTTGATAAAGCTTTTTATTTCTTACTTTAAAAAGTCTTAAGAGCAATACTGTCTGAAATTAAATATTGCACTGTAACTCAGGTAATCAGTCATTGAAAAATTTTCCTTTTCATCTGATGTCTCTATTTGACCTGCAAGTGATCCAGATACATTTTCGGCTTTGTAAACAAAGAAAAAAAGTACCTTTGGTAAAATACAAAATTTACATCAAATAATAAAAAATAATAATTTTACATTACTTTATGCATTTCTGCTTCTTTTTTTTTGTATTTTCAGTTAATAATGTTATAAAGAAAGGTTTCCACAAGCTTAGTATGCCAGCTGAGAACTCAAAACAGAGCCATGGAGACTTGGACTCCCAGAAAACTTCCCATGTGACCCCGTGACTGATATCAGGCATCCCTTGTTAGGAGACAATTTGAAGATAAAAACATAACAGCACAAATACCAGAGTCAGAAATACCTAAAAATATTTGAAGGCTACACTAGTGTTAAATGAGGTTATTTCCATCTGTGTGGTTTTTTTACTCTATTATTAAAAATGTGTTCTCATGAGGCAGTAATATGCTGCCTAATAGTTTGGAGAAAAAAGCAGTAAAGCAGCTACTTCCCTTCTAGATGTTGTCAGTAGGATATGTAGGCATTGTTTTGTGTGACACCTAGTACTGTTTATGTCTTCTGTTGTGTTGAATGGATATTTCTTCCTCCTAGGAATCAAGACTTGTAGTTGTGGCATTAATACATTAATGGAAAATGTTTTAATGACACCCTTTAGAAAGGTTAAAACTGACAGTGACTGGCTGTGCTTAACTGCACTGTCATCTCTTCAGTGCCCCTCTTCAGTTTGTTGGACTTGAAGTTAGAAAGGGATCTGGTTGTCAGTTGTTGCCCATAGGTCACAAATTATTTAAGAAGACTGTAGTTGAGAGCAGTCATAATTTGGTATCTATAGTGGAGTTAAATGGAGGGACAATGTTTTCAAAGTTCCAAAGTGAACTTTCTGCTGAGATAAGCAGAGTTGCCTTTTTTTCCTCAAGACTGCCTCTCAAAACTTCAGGCACTTTGAGGATTTTTTTTGTAATTTAGGATTAATTGTCAAACTTCCAAAAGCCTCGGATTTCTTTTGGAGTTTTGAATAAATCTGTTATTACTCATAACTTGCTTTGAGTGAGTAGCTCAGCAACAAATGGTCATTTGACATTTCTTCAGCTTTCTAATCTAGATATGATTTTTTTTAAGTTCCTGGAGTATATCTTTTAAGTTTTAGTTATATTGTTTTAATAATTGAAAGACTCATTGCAGATTATAAATTTTATAATATATTCCTAAAGTGATGGCCACAAGACTGATCATCTAAAATCAAGGCTCATTTATATTAACAAGTGGAAATGTTTTTGAAGGCAGCGATGCTCATGGTCTGCCTGTTTGCATTAGGAATCATCCCAGCCTTAATGTGGGTGCTAAAATGGAGCTGTTGGCGGTCTGAGTTCTTTTGTGATTTACCTTTATTGCTGGTGGTGTGATCAAACGGGCACAAAACATTTTGATTGGAAAGCAGTCCAGTGGAAAAGGACCTGGGGGTGCTGGTTACAGTGGCTGATCAAGAGCCAGTGAGTGCCCAGGTGGCCAAGAAGACCAATGGCACCTGGCCTGTATCGGCAATAGTGTGGCCAGCAGGACCAGGGCGCAGGGTTTGTTCCCCTGTGCTCAGCACTGGTGATGCCACACCTCAAGTCCTGTGTCCAGTTCTGGGCCCCTTTACTACAAGAAAGACATTGAGGGGCTGGAGCAAGCCCAGAAGAGGTTAACAAGGCTCATGGAGGGTCTAGAGAGTGACTCATATGAGGAGCAGCTGAGGAGGGAGCTGGGGTTGTTTAGCCTGGAGGAGGCTCAGACATTCTCACTCTACAACTGCCTGGAAGGAGGGTGTAGCCAGGTGGGGGTTGGCCGCTTCTCCCAGGCAACCAGTGGCAGGACAAGAGGATATAATCTCAAGCTGAACCCCGGGAGGTTCTGGTTGGACATCAGGAAGAATTTCTTCATGGGAAGGGTTGTCAAACATTGGAATGGATTGTTCGGGGACATGGTGGAGTCACTATCCAGTGGAATGTTCAAGAAACAACTGGACATCGCACTTAATGCCGTGGTCTAGTTGACAAGGTGGTAAATGTTCAAAGGTTGGACTTGATGATCTTAGAGGTCTCTTCCAACATAAATGATTGTGNCATTCTCACTCTACAACTGCCTGGAAGGAGGGTGTAGCCAGGTGGGGGTTGGCCGCTTCTCCCAGGCAACCAGTGGCAGGACAAGAGGATATAATCTCAAGCTGAACCCCGGGAGGTTCTGGTTGGACATCAGGAAGAATTTCTTCATGGGAAGGGTTGTCAAACATTGGAATGGATTGTTCGGGGACATGGTGGAGTCACTATCCAGTGGAATGTTCAAGAAACAACTGGACATCGCACTTAATGCCGTGGTCTAGTTGACAAGGTGGTAAATGTTCAAAGGTTGGACTTGATGATCTTAGAGGTCTCTTCCAACATAAATGATTGTGTGATTTCCTGCAAGTTTTCCGCATTCATCTGTGAACTGGTGTTGATAAGGTATACCACAAAGCAAATTGTGTGACTTAGAAAACAAGCAAGACAAACAAAATACTTAAAATCTTCAGATGAGTGCTTTCAGTACATTTCTTCAATAGAATGTTCTGTGGTTGGATGAATATCAGCATGTTTTACACACAAAACAATTACCTCTGCTCATATAAGCACTACCTTATAGCTTTTCTTTTTTCCTTTTTAGGGTGATACTGAAAGTATCATGACTGCTTTTGTCAAGTTGAGGTACTTTGAGAATTTTTTCATTCTTTGCATTATTATGTGTTTAAAAGTTACAGGGCAAGGACTGACATGGCAGAAAAAGAAAACTTCTAAACACCTTACAGTTCAGTGTTTTTTCTGTCTATTTGATCTTGCCCAGAGTAGTATTTAGGTTGAAAATGAGTTGTCTAAAATGAGCTGCCTGCGGCAGACCTATGTTTCTGAGCTTCCTTTGTAATCCCTAGAATTCAAATCGGCACAGCCTGTGCAGGTAGGTCTAGAGTTGGTTCAGCTGTGCTGGATGTGGGATTCAGAGTGCCCAGGGCCACTTGAGATGTACAGTGGCAAGCCAGACCTATCAATAGCATCTTTTTTGTTTGTCTGTTTGTTTTTCCTTCAGTTTATGCCTGTCATAGAATGTTTTCTATACATCTGAAGCCCAGTTTGGTGCCTAAATCTGTCTCAATATCTAGGTCTTTGATCACTAGTGATGTAAAGTAATAATATCTGATTAGATCTGAAATAGAGATTTTTCCAAGTGTAGCTGTAGTCTGGCTGTATCCTTTGGAATCTTTATGTGACAATACAAAGTACTGTGAAAGCAGGTTTAGGTTTTTTGGGGTTTTTATTAACTGTCTTCAGGTTTTTTGTGCATGTTTATTAAAAAATACATACTAACTCCTAAAGGATTAATACTTTTATGATTTTCCTGATCTTGCTTTAAATGGTCCTATTAAAATAGCTGATTTCACACAATCAGCAGCAAGAATAATCTTGCTTCATTTTGTATTCTACGGATATTTAAATCTACTTGGTGCAGAGGTTATGTGATTTTCCTCAGCTAGCCTAGAGAAATGTGGATTGACAAAGACCCAGGCTCTCTGTACCTCAGCCCTTTCAACTTCTTGAACAGATATTATAAATATTAAGCTTGCCAATCACTGAAGGGAAAAAACTCAATTCATATTTTTACAGAGCTGTCCTAGAGCGTGTGATCAGTGGCTTAACAATCTGGTCAGAGTACAAATTTAATTAATTCTTGGCCAGAGCAAATATTCCATGGATGTCTCTCTACACAGTCCTATGAGTATGCTGTACAGATTCTCTTAGTTAACTACCTGCTTTTCATTCTTTGATTTTCCTGTTATTGGACAAATTTCATGTTTTCCCAGCTGAAATTTCAGGGCAGGCCTGCGTGATTAGTTCCCATGGAAACAGATTACTGTCTTCACACAAACTGGACATGCTGAGTTGCTGTAGCAACAGAGGTAAAAAATTTCTGGTAGGTGTAGGAAAGTGTCAAGTCCGTGCTGGCAGCTAAGTCTGAGCATCTGCTGTCTGCCAGGAGCTGGTGCTGGATGCCCCAGAAGGGAGTGAGGAGCTCCCTAGGATGCAGATGGTGGTCTTAAGCCTTAAAATGGCAGAATGTTTCTCCCAACTTGCATATCTTTCTGCATTTAACAATGAGAAATGCACTTGCTTTGTGTGTTTAATAGCTTCCCAAGGGATTTATTGATTCTGTTATTGATGATTGGGCCTGTAGAGGTCAAAGAGGAATGTCTGGATTTTGTCACCAACTTGCAAATGTTTCTAATTGAAATGTTTCTGATGGTTATCCTCTCTGTATTTGCATCTACAGGTAGAAAATTGGGTCCTGTTGGAAATATTTTCTCCTATTTTAAATAAGGAATCCATTTAAAATGCAGTGGGATGAGGTAAGGAAGATCTAGTTATTGTGGATTTAGAAGTAAGTAAAGAAGTTTGAATCAACTTGCAAAAGATACAAAGATATTTACCTGGCAGAAAATGGAGGGGTGGGAAAGCACTTGAGATTATGTGACAGAGGAATAACTGACTTCACGCTGCTCACGTTGACTTGACTGTCAGTCATACAAGAGAAGCTTTTACCATTGTCCATAAAGGCAGGTATGTTAGTTAAACACAGTATGTAATGATCTTTCTACTCACTGTGTCAAATGGTGCCTGACTCATTTCCAATAAAGAGGGAAGAAGTTGCTAAACCAGTTGACCAGCTCAGGATGGAGAGAAGAGAATCATCTTGCTTTCCTTTTGGTCTTGTTGATCTCTGCTTTGGACTGTGTCCCTCTTGATCAACTGAAGGGCAGTGCAGAACACAAAGTAAAATTTTGAGTATCAGCTCCATAAAAGATGAAGAGGAGCCAAACCACTTCAGGGAATAGTCATCTGCTTTAACTTTCAGTTAAAGTTGAGAAAACTACACCCTGAATGGTGTTTATGGAGAAGCCAGGGAGGTCCTGCTCTGATGCCTGCTCCAAAATGGCGATATGGAAGACACAAGTGACAGGTCTAAATGTCAGCTGCTTGGGAGTGAAAGGAAAGAAATTATGGCCAGGAAGGTTATAATTTAGGGGCTTCTGTCCACTGTAAAGCGAAAAAAAGCCTTTGTGTCTTGAATGCTCCATTCACGTGTTAATGCTCTAAGTGGTGAAAGGCCTCTCAGATGCTTTGGGACCACAGGAGGAAAGGAGGGTATATACAATGTAACTGTGTTAAATTTTGGGGGGAAGACTTCTAAAAATTAGGAACCTGAAGGTAGGTACCTAGATGCAGGGGCATGAAAACTAACTCTAGGAGGCACAAAGAGTCAGCTGAGTGCCTCAGTGCTCACCAATGTGAGCAATTGTCTTGTGTGTCTTAAGGAAGAGCCATCTCCTACCTCTCCAGCAGGCTGAACCACTGTTGAAAAGTGCATCCAGTGCCTCTGGTAGCTCAGACTGTTTGGAGCAGTGGAGTTTTCTCCTAAATAACACAGTGTGAGTTTTAAGTAAAGTTGTCTTCACCTGCTGCCTCCCTGTAGCTATTCAACAAGATGAATGAATAAAAGCAGAGTAGATTTATTATGGCAGCACATTTTAAGTCTAAAAAGGTGTTTAAACAACTGTCTTAAATCCATCTATTGTCCCTTCAAGATTCTACATCATTCCTCACAAGAAAAATAAATTCATTAACAGGATTTCAGTACACTAGTCAAATGAACATTATTCTTTTTTGGTGCAGAAATTCCTGTGCAATTATTTTTCTGTAAAGAATACTGAATAGGGAAATCCTGAATAAAAAATTTTCTGGATAAGTAGTACTTACAGAGATTCCTCTTCATATTTTGAAACCAGCAAAAGAATTTTAATAATTTAATATCTTCTCTGCTATTTTTTTATTAACTTTGGGATGCTTGCCAGCAAAGTTTACATGCTGAATTACCGCTATGTCTTTTGCTTAGGAAACAGTCAGGGACTTGACTTGTACTGTTTACCTAATATTAAGTAACAAAATCTGGGAATTTCAGTAGTAGGATTTCTCTGGCTAAGCGCTATTGGGTCACGCAAGAGTTACTGAAAGTGTTTTGCATACTGCGTAGCAGAGGAGGCAGGCAGAGTGGACCAGCTGGGCAGTCCTTGGTGGTTTTGGAGTTGTAATTTCCCTTTTGAAAGGAAATTATTTACTTTGCTCCTTCTCTTTTTGTAGGACCATAGCACTGAAAGCAGTTAGCATGAAAGCAGTTAGGATGTTCTCTGAGCTTTAGGTTGGATGGAAAGAGTTTCTTTATTTGTATTTGAGATGTAGCCTCTCAAAAACTCCATTTAAGAGACCTTTGATCAGGCCTTTTCAACGGTGTCTTGCAGACATGGTCAGTGAACAAGGACAAGGAAGGGAATTCTGTTTTGATGATATACCAGCTTCTGCTTATACAGGATGTTTGGTGTATTATTTTTCAGACTTGTTGTTTATACATCAGTTTGTCCAGTGAGACTAATCTCTGGTTCAGCTTGCGTTATCAATGCTGTTGTCTCAAAATGTCTCTCTATACTACTCCCTCCAATTTAAGGTCTCAAACCACCTCATATGCATGAACTTACATGCCTTATATACTTTGCAACACTCATGAGTGGTGTGTGTGTCTCCTGTGCCTAACACTGTGCTCTCTGTTCTCAGAAGCACTCTTCTCTGTGTTGCTCTCCTTCCTTTCTCCTTGAGCTGAGTAACTGAGGAACACAATCAAGTTAAATTCAGATCAACATTTCAAATTTCAGCTGGAAATTTCTTCTCTCTGTTTCAGACATAAAGCTGGTGTGCCCTCCTTTTTTTTTCTTATTTCAGTTTGTCTAAGACAAGAAATAGTGTTTCCCAGCAAAACACATTTTAAGATTAAAAAACCTGACCACACCCCTTCAGCATATGTTGAGGACATAAGAACATGATGTCTTGCATATGTAAGGGAGAGATTTGCCAATCTCTCTTCATAAGGCCTTATGCTAAGGTGTAACTTATCTTGGTGAGCGTTTAAATCTGTGTAGTGTTCTCTGACATTCTCTTAGTAAAATAAGAATAATTTAGTAATAAAATACATCAGTGTATCTCTAGCTACAAAAGAGCTTCTCCCAGCCCAGCAAATAATTGCTTTGGAAAATAGTTTCTAAAACATTCAAAGCAAATAAAGATCTGGCAACAAAACTTGCAAGTAACAGCCAAACTTTTATGTAGTCTCTTCCTGATTATTAGTGTGACTACTTCAAAATGACTACAAAAAAATATTGAGTGCAGCTCCTTTCCTTTTTCATCCTTTGCTAGAGGTCAAGAAAACCCATGAATCCTGTGCATAATTGCTTAATTTTTTCAACCAGGATTTATAATTTTGTATATTCTTCAAGGCGGCAGAAAACATAATTAGATTTCTGTACTGCAAGCTAAGGATGATTAAAAATAGCTGCTTGAAATAAGTTTTCATCAATTATTAACCTTTTATTGACTACTAGTAGTAAAGAAACTGATTTCAGCTTCCTCAGCCCATCTGTTGCCAATGACAGAACTTACAGTAAACTCTACTTTGATATCCCAATATGACCTCCAGCAAAATCGTGCAGCAGATTTAGTGCTCCTGGTTTTATCTGTGCTGCATCATAGTGGTTGGTTTTGTGGTGCCTTTGAACCACAGTTGTTATACCAGAAGCCAGCCATAGCCTGAGACTGATGGACAACTTAGATTGTGCTGGAACAGTTTAACCTATTAAAAAGGCAAACAATGCATTGAAGCAAGGCACTGAGGTGTCCTGATCTGACACAAAGCTGAAAGCACCAGAACTTCTTTTCTTCAAGGTGCCTGGTTTTGATTCTCTGTCTTAGTTTTTCTAGTCCAACTCTGAAAACCATCTTATGCCATGAACATGGAAAATACATATAGCCTTGCCTCGCTATGTTTGGCGGAGATCCCGTTGAGAGCATGAATTGTGGGCTTCTTGACAGTGGCAGGCGTGTTTTTTTTCCATTTGCAGATGTGGCTGTAAGGAGCTTCAGTCATCAGTGAGTATCTGTGCTCCCCAAAACATATATAGATACAGCAGAATAAGCAGGAGTTCCCTTGGATCTGAGGAATTAATAAATAATTGCCTAAATTGGTTTGCTACCCTAGTCCTGTAACAACTGTATAGTTACCATAGCAATGAAAATGTTGCTCAGCATAAGAGAGAAATTAGCTGGACCAATGGACCATACCATGGGTGGTTTGGAACAACACTTAGTTCAGACTCCATTCACTGGGAATAAAGCCAACACAACAATGTCATGTTTCATAAAACAGGAAAATAACAAGACCAGAGTATGTCTCAGGTGAATGAATTCTACAGAAGGAGGCACAGTATACAATTTTTGTTTGTATTCTATGCACAGTTCTATTTATAATGGCATGCAGCAGTTTTGGCAATCCAGACAGGTTCCTAAGTGAAAGTGTGTTTGCTTTTATTTCCCCTTTCAAATAGACTGCTATCGTGGCATTGTTTGCAAATAAATTTTATGTACTCAAGGGAGAATGAGTGTGAAGCAAATTCATATTTTGCATCCATTTAGGCTGTGTACAGTGAGACCCAAAGACAGTGGAATTTTACTCAGTAAATAACGATTATCTAATCTTAAAAAATACTTACTAAATAATGATTATATACATTTTTTAATGCAGTGGAATCTCCTCTTGGTAAAGTTCTTAATCTAGTTCTAAACATGGCAGCAATGCTTGTGAATTGTATATTGGGATATTCACAAAACTTGAATGCTTGAAAAAGGAGCTGACAGATCAAGACCCTGAGAAATGCTGTTATCTGGAAGTATCTTGTAATGCGTGCTGCTTGACAGGAGAGCAGGATAAATCCATCACTCAGGCACAGGGGTTACTTCTTTCCTGTTACACGTTGGAGGTGGCTGATCCTGTGACTGCAGAAAGACCCCTCATGTAGGCTGGGGCTCTATGCACATTCAGGTCAATGCATGTTGGGTCTAGGAAGCAGGGTCACTGTCACTCTGATGGGGTTTTCTGACCTTACTCGTCTTTTGTGAGGGTGCAGCATCAGCAGGACATTCCTCTTTCATCCTCAGCCCTGACCTTCTGCTGTCATCTCAGATTTAAAGCTAGGTTGATAACTTGGTTTAATGAAGATGCTTCAGTCTTCTCATATTTCTCTCATCAAATTGGCTACTTGTTCCCACGAAGTGGAAAACTTCTGGCCATCCCTTGCCTAGCAACTGCTGCAGAGCTCTGCCAGGGTGCCAAGAATGTAAAAGCATGCAGGGTACAATTGGCTTAGCCTGCTATTATGTCCCCTAGTCATGCAGGGTGGGACATGCATCCTGGCAATGAACTGGCAAAAACCAAGTCTATGTCAAAGATTTTAGTAGAAAGAAGATGGATAGTCTCTTGGCATGAGTGTCCTCAGAGACAGCCGTATTGCAGAGAAGGTCTTTCTCCAAGGCTTGTCAAAGACTGCTCCCGTTAGCCCAATGGAGACAGGTAATTCTGTTGTTCACCAAAGCTGCCTGTCCCATATCTGCTGGAAACAAACATTTCTCGATACTTTTATAGAGCAGCTGTTGCACTTATTGCTCTGTATGATGGAAGGTAAGTCTGGCCCACACTTCTTTGGCCCTGTTTTCAGCAAGGGGTGGGCCTGGCACAAAATATGAATGTAATCTATGTGCTGTGTACCCCAGCAGATGCTTTGGCATCAGACCCTTGGAAAAGCAAACCGAGGTACAATTGGCGTAGCCTACTTCTATGTCCACTAGTCATCCATCCCTTTGGAACTAAAAGATGCTCCTGATCATGAGGTTTAGCGAGTGAACTCTTCTTTCCAACCTAGGTTTGTGTGTTGCAAAGTGCTGAAAATAGTTTTAGCAGTGGTTTTATTACCAGCAACTGGAGTGTGAACTCCTAGGCACTGAAAAAAAACCCACTTCTAGCTGATGCTGTGTGCTGTGATAGTGTCTATTCTAGTACACAATTGACTGTATAGCTGGGACTGAATGTACTGCCTAGCCTGGGTGGTAGTTAAAACTGGAATGAAACAACGAGAACTGCAGTACTCTATCTAAAGTCAACTTGGGCTCTTCAGTATCTGTCACTTACAAAAATTAGGCTTGAAAATAGTGCCTGCTGTCTTATTACTAGCTTGGGATGATTTCATGTGTGGTGGAAGTGAAGGGCAGCAAACACTTTATTCCTTCTCTCTTCCTCGCCTCAGTCTTCATTGAGGAGAAGAAATGGCAGCGTAATAGAGAAACACAAGTGTTGAGGAGAACATGAACTTGACACAACGAGCAATTTCAGAGTGCCTCTGAGCATTCCTTGAAAAAATGCCAAGCTATATAACCAGGGAAAACAGACGAACTAAATGTAAATGTTTTGACCAGTGGGTGTTATTTTCCTGACATGTTCACAAGGATGTTTAGAGATGGGAATGTAATGGCTAAATATGTGTTTGAAAAAGAAAATAAAAGCAGCATGAAATTCTGCAATGTGCCTGCAGAAATCCAGGGGTGATGCCGAGGTGCAAAGTACTGCCTTCTTTTTTCCTTTGGTTTCAGTGAGCCTGAGGTCAGGCCCTGTGTGCACATTGTCCTGCTGTCATCTGGGCTTGCAGGAGACTCTTCTGATGAACATAAGCAGTAAATATATGTCTTCTCCTTCCTCGCTTCACATTGGGAAAAAAAATGTTTGGCACAGACAGAATATAATCAAAGTGCTCATTTGTTTCAGTGCTAATTTTCTTCTTTAAACATGGTGTTTTTCTCAAGTCTAGATTGCTGTTGAAAACAAATCCTGAAACTGTTTTTTAATAAAATGTACCTTATCTGTGAAAATAATCTGTTATGTATTGCAGAGGTATAATTACCACAGTCCCTGTCAGAATTGCATAATTTAAATCCTTTATCCCATGGAAGAAAAGGAACCAATTATTACAAGGATTCCCATTATTTAGGATAAGTAAACTTCTTAAAGGAAAGTCAGTTCTTTGGCAGCAAGTGATTTGTCTCATCCTAAGGAGCACTGCAAAGCTCGTCTATGCAAACCCCAGGGAGATGTGTGTGCGGTGCCTTTGTTTCAGCTTTTGTGTTAGGTAAGTGTAGAGATTGGAATATATATACCTAATTTGCAGAAAAAGTCTCTGTTAGTGCTCTGAGATGAGAGTAAACCCTGTCCTCCTGGATCATTGGCAGCCTAAGGCCAGTGCTGCTGGTGAGTCGTGTTTAGGCTGACAGATAGCAGATTTATTTGCAAAGTGTGTCCCATCTTCCCTTCAGACATATTAATGGATATGTTATTTTATTGCCACTGTTAAGAATTTCTGATCTGTTCAAAAGACCTGAAAGTCCGAGGTGAGCATCTTGTATGTCCTGCCTGCCTGGTCATTGGCCTCTGTCTCTGCAAGGATGCAAAACATCTTTATTTTGCCTAATGACTACATTTCCTAGCAAGCTGTCTTATATTTATTCCAGTTACGCTCTCTGTCTCTCATGCTTCTCACTCTTGGTAAGGTACTTCACATAACAGAGCAAATGTGTCAAGACTTGTTTACGCTGTTGTTTGCTTCTACAGCCTACCATTGAAGAGTTATCCTGACACTATCCTGTCTGTGCAAGTCACTTTCTGAAATATGTGGTAAAACAAATTACTTGGCTGGTATTGCCATTAGTTTTGTTAAAAATCCTACCAGCTTGATATTTAAATTATTTTAAATGCTGCATGATACCCTTTTAAAACAGACTCTGGTAGAAGTATGCCACTGAGGAGTGGCATTGTCAAGAAGTTATCTTTTAGCTATCTTTTTCTGTCCTCATTAAAACTAAGATTTTTTTTTTTTTTTTCCAAAGTGATCATTGCCCTGTAGCATGGAATACTTTAAGTGTATTTATTGAGTCTTGCTGACCTGGAGCTCACTGTTCTCTCAGTCTGTTCTTGTCTCGGTTTAGAGACAATTTTAGGAGAAAACACTCTGGAATGAGTGTTTCCTTTAAAGAAAAGGGCTTCAGCAATCCCTTTCTGCCAATGAGAAAATGAATACCAGTGGGTGAAAGTGAAAAAAAGCCCCACAACTGTTTATTGACAAAGTGCCTGCACAGCACAGGAAAAAATGAATAAATGCTAGATGTTGAATTGTCAAAACCTTACCCCCACACACCCACCCACAGCAGAAAAAAAAAAAAAAAAGGCCCAAAAAATACCAGGGAAAGGGAAAAATCTCTGCCAAGCACATGCTAGGGAAAAGAAAAAGGTGGACAGTTTTGTCGTGGAGGAGGGAAGAAGAGTCCACACAGCAGCTCAGGGAAGAGAAAAACAGATGGGAACCTGGTGAAACTCCGATGTTGGTCCCCTCCTCGCTGCAGACGAAGCTGGAGAATTTAGAGTCCTTTCTTTTGCTGGCTCAGCTTCTTCCGAAATCCGGGGCTGGGTGGAGTCGCCCCAGCGTCTCCCCGCAGGTCGCCGACCGTCTCCCCTGGAATTGTCTGATTTCGGGCTAAAAACCAACTCAAAACAGTTCCAGAAGACGCAACAGAAGCCACTGAAAGATGGCTACTGCAGTCCAGGGAAAGAAACTTCTTGCCTAAGCTAACAAAAAGCAAACTAGCCAAAGCAAGAATGTAACCCATGTGCTCCACAAGCCAAGCACAAGGGAGTGAGAGTTTGAACAAAGCCTGCGCCAGAGCTCCCCCGGCTCCTGCTGCTCCCCCAGACTCAGCTTAAAGCTACAGCCCATTTCTGGGCATAAAGCAGACGATCAGCAAGTGTCATCATAAAATCACCCAAGACAGCTCTCCAGTGAGCCTTCAGTGACAAGGTGAACCTTAGCTTGGGGTAGATCCTCAGCGGTCTTCTTGGAACTTACTGCTAATTACTCTTGATTTCCTTGTTCCCTTCCCAGCTGTAATCTTAACAATATTCCCCACAGAGAAAAGGGTAAGTACAAAACAGACCAGTCTGGACAGGAGAGGGGATGTGTGCAAGCAAAGGCTGAAGAAGTGAAAATGTGCCAAGACATGGCTTTTTATTAGCTGGTTTTATATAGAATCATAGAATGGTTTGGGTTGGAAGGAACCTTAAAGATTATCCAGTTCAACCCCCCTGCACCCCCTGCATCAAGGCTTTTTTATTGTGGGCTGTATTCTGTAGTTATTTCTGACACTTACAGATCTGACATTCCTCATACATTAGGCAGTACCCAAACACTGTCCATTAAGTTGGTTGATAAATGATCAGATTCAGCAAGCAGACAATGTGGACAAATTCTGTTTGCTGTTAAATTGTATAGAAAACCTTTGTGTATTGTTCTAATAACTGAAAAACACAAATGTGGGATGGAAAATTGAGCTGTACCATATACCCTGTTCCTGTTTAAGTTATGGCATCCATAACAGCCGGGCTCACCTAGAAGTAAACCTAATATTAGTCTCCCCTTTTTGGGAGGGCAAGATTTGAACTTAAACACTTCTTCAGGAGTTGCATAGCAATGTAATTTGCTTGCTATCACATGGTGTGTGAGCCTGAATTTTTCCTTCAGCTTCTGAGCATCTCAAAACTGGGAACATCCTCATCAAGGATGTTGTAGGAAATGTGATTTCTTCCACTCCATGCATTTGTTTTTTCAGTAATCATGACAGAAAAGTGAGATTCATGGTTCACCTTCCTTGACTACCGAGAAATCAAGTGTAGGTTGTTCAGCTCACTCCTGCTTATAGTGAGGGGCTGAAGGATGGGAAAGGGTTCCTACAGTGGATGTGTCAATTAATTGCAGACAGACACATTTCATCTAGGCAATGATTCCCACCTTTCCCTCCACTTTCCCTGTACTGATCCTGGCTGGAATGCATTTTATTTTCTTCAGAGCAGCTCATATAGTGCTTTTCTTGGGTTTGTGACCAAAGAGTGGTGATAACACACTGGTGTTTTAGCTATAGATAAACAGTGTCTGCGCAGCATCAAGGCCTTCTTTGTTTCTCACTCTTCATGTCCACCCCCGCCAGGGAATAGATTGAAGGGTGGGGAGGGGACACAATCAGGCAGATGTCCTGAACTAAGCAAAAGGATGTTCCATGCCGTATAATGTCCTGCTCAGCAACAAAATGGACAGGAGGGTGTTTAGGGAGATGAGCCATCTTTTTTTTTTGCTCATGGCTGGGCATCAGTCCACTTGTGGGAGGCGATGGGTTTAGTTCAATTTGTTTTCCTTCTCTCTTCTCCCGCTTCTCCTTAGCTTATTAAACAATTGTTATTTCACTTTTGCTCTTCCTTTCCTGTTCCCCTGCTCCACTGTGGGTTGGAGGGGGCTGCAAGTGAGCAGTTGTGTGGTGTTTAGCTGCCTGCCAGGTTAACCCACAGCACAACCTTGCTGCATTGAGAAGACAGCTCCTCTTCCAGTCAAGCTGGGTGAGATTCTGATGCCTTGGCTGGAATAGTAATTGTTAGCATGTTTATATAAAGCAGGTCTCTGATGCCACTAAAGCCAAGCAACTCTTACAGGATGGATCCTACCAGTGAATACAGTAATCAGCTGTCTTAGGTGAAAGTCAGAGAGCTTCTGAAGATACACAGGCATGAGGATCTGGGAACATATGCAGGGGTCTGGGTCCGCTCCACAGCTGTAAACAATGATTTACAAAGCCCTGGTTATCTTCTAGTGCTGCTTGGGGATGACTGGTCTAGTCCTGCCAATAGGTAGGCCAGACTCATGTATGAGCAAGGAATAGTGGTCTCAAGTACCAGCTGGTTTTGGCTCATGGTTTTTCAAGTACCATCTGGTTTTGGTTCCTGGCTTAGGCATGGACTTCTTGGGCAAGACCCTTCAAATCTCTGCTGTGGCTCCACACCATCTGCTCCAGTACTGTGGCAGTGGGAGGGTGTCACGGAAAAGCTTACTATCAGGCTCAAATAACTATGCACACTGGCTGCAAGTAGTTTTCCCCCATGCTTTAAAGCTGACTTGCCCAAATTGAAGCTGAATGAAGGATGATAGAGAGCTCTTTGTGTCTTTTCCCCCATACAATGATAAATGTTCCTCCTATGGTTTCATTTTTAAATTAAAACAATTTTAATCCATTGTGCTTTCTCTGCACCTTTATTTAATTTTCAGTCTCTTGGCATTTTCCTTTCACTCTTCTTCAAAATTTGTTATGATTTTTACTGTCTGATTAAATTAATTTAGGGCTCCACTTGTCATTTGTTTATTGTCTGACTCACTAGCTCCCTTCTTCTTCTCCTCTTACTGTTTAATACTTAGTACACATTTTATTTCCCAGTTTTAACAATCTTTTCACCATCTTCCTTGGCTGTTGTCCAGTATTTTGCTTATGAGTAGTTTTCATGCCATAAATTCTTCCCATTGTTATCCATCAAAGTTGGAAACCTTTGAGTCAGCTGCTCAGCAAAGAAGCAGGCTGTGCCACCAGTCCTGCAATTTTCAATACTAGCTAGTAGTACTGTGACTAGTTCTGCAGCCACATTTGTTTCTTTTCTGATACCAAAGGTAAGTTTTTGAAAATGAGAGAGGTGTTTTTAACCATGAAGTTGTGCTAGTATCTCCAGCCTTGTGTTCTCCCAACATACTTTGCTTTTGTGCCCTTATTGCTTCTGTGCAGATGGTAGGGAAATAAGTTTAATTGTATTTTGTTCCTACAACTGACTTGTTGGTTGTTTTTTTTCCTCCTGGAAAGTCACATAAATATTTAGAACCAATCAATATAGCATAGTGACCAGATACTCCATCAACAATTCACCAGGATTTACTCTCTCACTGCTCACGATGGAGGATTTAATCAAGGATTTAATCACAGTCATGAAGGTAAGAGATGGGAATAAGCTTTCCTGAGTGCATTTTTATACTTCTCCCTTGAAAATGATAGCTGGGGTATCTTCCCTGGATGCAAAGTGTGACTATATTTTTGTGCTTCATGTTTCTCAAATCTCCTTTTGGGCATCTTGCTATAACATCCTTTCCTCCTATTTAACCTCTACCTGCTTCAAGATAGGTCTGCCCCCATTATATGGACTTGTACTCTGCTTCCTACTATGAAACTTCAAAATCTGGAGCTACCGCCAAGGACTATGTTAAAGTAAAAAAGAAAAGGAAATGAAGAACCAAAGTTCTTCAACTTCATTTGGAGTTCCTTAGCTCCCTTGTATGTCAAGAGTTTTTTTCTGGATGTTATAGTCATAGAAGCATAGAACAGTTTGGGTTGGAAATTACCTTTAAATGCCATCTAGTCCAACCCCTGTGCAGTGAGCAGGGACATCTTCAACTAAATCAAGTTGCTCAGAGCCCCATCCAATCTGGCCTTAAAATTTTCAAGGGTTTTACAACCCTCATTATAAAAAACTTCTAAATTAGATATAAGAACTGTTGTATCCTACAAGCTCAGAGGACATCAGTCTCTTTTCACCATCATAATGGGATTATTGAAATACATGATAACTTGCTTACTAGGAACGAGTTACAAGAAAGATATATGGATACTAAAAGTTTCATTTTCATTCCCTCCCATGTAATCCAAAAATTGTTCTTGCAGACATGAAAAAGCAGCAAGAAATTAATAATCAGCTCTTGCTGGAGAGAAGCACCTCAGCATTAATTGTGTCTCTTATGAGGAGACTTCAGGCATTTCACTTCCGCTCAAACTGATCATAAAACAAGCACTGTGAATGGTTTCACATTTATATCCATATCAAGCTGATGCCAATTTATGACTGTTATGTTCTTTTAAAATACTAAAATCTTTGTTTTGATCTGTACAAATAAGGCCCATTGGTTTCATTACAAGGTATATAGTATTATTCCATAAAGCTACCTATTATTTATATTATTGTTATGTATGAGCTGTTAGAACTTCATTCTCCAGCACCACCCTAGCAAGAGAACTAACATATTAGGCCTATTGTCACTGGAGGGCTTTTTAATACTTGACAGCTTGAACATACCTGGTGTTCAAATTTTAGCTTAGCTTTCTAAACCATTTGCTTAACTATAGCATGTTCTTGTAACAGTTTTGTTTTGCTCTTTTTGGGGAATGGTCATGCCATGTGTTTGCCCAGAGTACACAGAGGGCTGAATGGTGCTTGGACCTGGGTGCACTCACCTCTGCCCTTGTCTTTTCTGTCCCAATGAGTTCCATTTGAGAACAAGTTGCCGGTGGGGTTCTCAGAAACAGTGTGGACTTGGAAATGCAGTGTGGCTTGGATTAAGCCTGGCAGAGTCACTGGACTGAGTTTTTTACCTAAGTGAGCTGAAAAGAGGTGGTTCTTCTCTGCCTAAGAAAGATTTTGTATGGATACAAAACCCCCTTATTGAGTACCGACTTACAAATTCCGTACTTGCACAGCTTCTGACACAAGAGACTTGCTGAAGCAAGGCTACATGCTGCCTATCAAGGATTTCAATGCTGTAGAGAAAAATTTTCCATACTATGAAATAATCTTTGAACTGTTGGATGCTGCAACTGCCAGATCCACAGGGAAGGATGGCCTGCAGGTTAGCAAGTTCATCCTTTTCAATTTACCAGCAAGACCTTTGTGACGGGGGCAGCCTCATTCAAAGGAGCAGGATTGTTTGTGCCTCGCAGTTGCTGGTGAAAAGTTCTGCCCTCCCGTCCTTGTGCTGGCCAGAAGGATTCCTGCATCAATCGTCCTTGTTTTCCATGCCCTCTAGCAGCTGAGATTATTTGGCCTCTGGAGAACTTTAAGTCTGATTGTGCAGAAGATGAAAGAGCCTGTGGCCTTTTCTCTGGCACAGGAGGCAGCTTAACTCCATTGAACTCAAGAGTCAGATTTGAATCTGACCTAAAGCCTTGAGACCTCCAGATGAAAGGTACTTTGCTGTACAAATAGTACGTACTTAAATATTAATAGCTCTTTCCAAGCTCTATCCTAGTCCAAGCAGAAAGATTATTTTTTTGAAGAAATGTGACTTACAAAGATTAGAGGCTAAAAAACCTCATTGTAGTGGAAGAATATCTTGCTTTATCAAAGGAAACTTTTCAAAGCTGAAGATGGCTAAAAGCCAGTATGTTACATGCAGACTTCAGGGAGCTGTGGTTTTGTACAAACTGTGGATCCAAAATGAATTTTTTAAAACAGCAAACCCTTTAAAGAGCAAAATCATCATTGGAGATTAAATGAGAGATGAGTTCTAAAGTGATGTTTAGTATTTAAAATGCCTAACAGAAATGGAAACTCTTAAAATTTTAGGAGTCTCTGCAGACCATCTTGAAGAAAGAAGGCAATTCCTTCCCACCAAGGATCTTTTCTTTCTCTATAGATGGTGGGTCGCTCTTGATTGTACATTTCTTCCATATACTCACCAGTGGTGGCGCTATGTAACAATTGTGCATGTATTATAAACACAATTTTTTCCTGCAACATAATAATGTCTATTGAAGGAGCTCCCGAAACCCATGATGTTTTAAGAAGGAAGATCCTTCTTAAATAAATGTTGTCATTAGAATGACTGTTCAGTATCTGTACTCATTACATTGGACTGTTTTTGTAGAAGCGGATATGTTGGTCTATGAATTTTGAAGAAACGAAACTGCTGCTGTGCAATAGCACAGAACAAACACCTTCTTACAGTCATACTGACAGCATTTTCAGAGAAGTGCTCCTTTCACCTCTCTCATGACCCTCAAGGTGTTTACCTTAACCAGAAGTGTCTGGCAAGCACAGTCCATAACTGTACTGAATACTGAAAACCACAGACTAAAGAAGAATGTTGTGGTATATACTGCTTCTGCCTACTTCCCATCCTTGATTTATTCCTTAAAGATGTATTCTGTAAGGAGTAAACTACTTCATTCTTTTTTTGAGCTATCAGCCTTATAGCCATATGTATTTCTAATATCAACCTCTGCTTTACAGGTTTCAATCACATATCCTTTCAAACCATTTAACAGATTAACATACACCAAGTTAAAATCTCATTCAAACTGCACTTGGCTTTGAGGATGTAGCTTTTCCTTCAGATCAGAAGGACGACTGTGTGCATGTTGGCTTGCCTGCTCTCCTGGTTTATCTAACAAAAGAAATTGGCTCACAGCAAACAATGCCTCATGGAAGGTAGCGTAATAATGTTTTATGGTGAGTTGCCTGGTAGTTCAATTACATGATTTCTCAAGAGGAGCAGACCTGCTTGGTCAAGATCCTCTCTGCAGCAGTGAATACAAGACTGTGAATCTTCTGTGAGCAAGAACACTTCTGGCAGAGACCGATAATCACTGTCAGGATCCTCCTCTACTATGGAGGAGACAGCACGAAGGAAAACACTACAAATTCTAGGCTAGACTGGAGCTTCACAACCTGCCCTAAGGATTCAGCATGTCAGCCTTAGTACAGGACCAGAGAACGAATATCTGAATGTCCTCTTTCTCTCATACCTAAGGGAATGTGGAATTATATTCAATTCCTGCCTTTGGCGTCTCCAGTTGTCTGAGCACATCCCATTTATCCCCTGCAGGGGAGAATGCACCACTCACCGGCCCATCTGAGCTATGAACTGAGCTACAAGAAGGAGAACACGGACTGACCAGGGCAGTAGGTGCAATAAAGCCCATCATAACCAAAACATCTGTGTCAATACCTGCAAAGCACACCAATATTAATGTGCTTGGCAGGTCATCCCTGCCTAGGGAAGAACATGAATCTGTGAAAATGGAACAGATGAGCTGCAGAGAGAGCTGCCCTTAGTACAAAGCCTGGGGATACTTGCAGTGAAAGATTTCCTTTCCTCCAGCCTCAGAGCAACCAGTTTCTTACAGACAACTCCAGGAAAATTGAATTTCAGTGCAAGGCTCTGTAAGCATTTGTGGGCCTGATATCTGAAGGCAGGATGGAACTTAGGCTTCCTTCCCTTCCAATAGTCTATGGAAAGACAGAACCACCTTGGCTTCCACTGCACGGAAGTGCTCTTTTTCACGGCACAGCAAAATCTGTGCAGTGAAAACAAATTAGGTTTACCTGTTTCTCAGACCACAAAATAAAGCGAACATAACCTGGAAGAGCTTTGGGCAGTAAGGCACACTCGTGATTTTCACCAGTTGACATGGCTTATCGGTTGCAGTGGGTAAACATGGCTTTCTGATAAGGCTTTGAACTGTAAGATGTAGCTTATCAAGTATCAGTGACATGGAGCACATTTCTGTTTTATTACTTACTAATGCTAGGCTTGGCAGGCCTGCAGGTTATTTTACTGAATTATGACAGAACTGTAATCTTCAGGATAAACTAGGATATAAGGCCTGTGACTCATGAGCAGTTTTGTTGGAAAAAAGCTGCTTCATATCCAACAAAATATTTAGAAAACAATACCTGGAATTTATCAGAATGAAGTCTGCCTGTCCCTCTTTCCTTGTGTGGCTTACAAGATTGAACTGGAAAGCTTTGAGGGTTTTTTTCCCACTCTACTCCTCACAGAAATAGGAGCTGTTCCAGGAACACGACACTCTGTAAAATGGGGTGCAATATGGTATCTCAGAAGAATTTATTGTATGATGAAAACACCAAGGAAAAAAGATGCTGTGCTAAGGCATTGCTAAAAGGACCAAATGAGAGGATGTGTACAGGGACAACCTAGATAGGTTTCCACAGGTGGACAAAAGGGAACAAAATCTGGCACAGGATGAATAAAATGAATTAGAGACTGCAAGTGCTGTGGGTGATTTTTTCTTTCTTTTCAGAACTTAAATTTTTCTAGGAGGTAACTGCAAGTGTTGGGGGAGTTGGGACAAGAATCTGATTACTGATACTTATCCAAGAATCTGATTACTGATAATTGCTAGCTGTCAGAGAAACAGTTTGTTTTAACCCCTGAGAGTAGAGAGATGAGCTTATTCAAAGCCTAACTATGACTTAATACTTTTAAGGGAACTAGGGTATGTCTAAATAGTATAAATCAGTTTTTAAATTAGGTTACAACCTTGGCTCATAAAAACAATTGCAAGTTACATGTAATACCTGCAGCATGTTCGGATAACACAGTCACATTAAAATGCAAATAAGAACATATCAGATGTGGTTCTAATTTAGATTTTAAACAGCTGTTAGTGGCAAGGTGGTACAGTCATGAGCTTACTTGGCTTTTTTATTATATTGTTAAAAGGCATTTCAGAACATGGAGTCTGTGGAGAGAGGAAGACAGACTGAAGGTCACACACAAAGAAAAAAAGAGCATATGCTAGAAATTTATGATTCTGAAGAAGTTTCAAAGGACAAAACTAGAAGTTAAGGACTTAACTGCTGTTATAGAGTTATGTTGACTCTACACCCTACTGAAAAGACGAATATGCAGGGTCATTAGAGAGGTGATATTCAACTTTTATGTGGCTGGTGCTGGAATAATGCCTAAGTTCTGATCTACCTTCATTCAAAAATGAAAATGGATTGCTAAAAGGAAAAAAGAGATGCATTGTTCAAGGCTATGAACCTTATTCAAAGAAAGCTAACTATAATTACCCAGTCACTATTAGAATATACAAAGAAACAACTCACAGAAATGGTGCTAAGAGCTTTAACTCCATCAGCATTTTCAGTAGTTGAACATAAGGGCAGTGGAGGATTGTTCAGTGGAGGAAGGTCGATTTTCTACAGCTGCTCTGGTCAAGGAGAGTTCCTCAGAAGCCCTTCCACTTGCACAACTTGACATTTTCCCACAGTTTTTCTGCTGCCTCAACTTACTATTATTTCCATCTTAAAATTATCACATTTGAAAGTGATATGGCTACCAAGATATGAACACAGTGGGTGAGTAATCCACTTTTTATTAGTTATTTATATCTGTAGATTTGCATCTAACCTGAAGGGGTGGCTTCCGTTAAAACTCTCTGCGTTCATGAATGTTTTAGTCTTAGCTTCTAATTTCATTTCATGTTGAAAGGTGTATTAAACATGCTTTCCCCTAATATATTATTCTTTTAAAACATGTCAATCATAGGAATTCAACAGAGTTTGAAGAAAAATCAGAATCTGTTTTTAGCAACTTTGAGCCCTGAATTTGTAAGTACAATTGTCTATCAACTGCCCTGGAAAGTCAGCTTGGGCAGCTGGTTTGTAGATCTGTAATCTTGAGAAGTTTTTTTGAGAGTGTAGTACAGAAAAATGACAAAAATTCTGTAGTTTGTTTCTTTATATAATTTTTATTAACATACAAATGCAACCATGCAACTTTATTCTTGTAACATAGTCATAGTGGTCATAAGTGGGCAGGAAAGCGTGTCTTTTTTTTTCTGTTTAAACCACCACAAATCTGGAAGGCATTAAAAGCTTTTCACTCTGTGATAAAGTTCCTTTCAAGACTGTTTTTCTGTTGTTTTGTTGTTCTTTGTTTGTTGTCAATTCTAAATCAGCTACAGTGAGAAGGGCTGTTTACTTTCCTTTGCTACTGCTTTCTAGGTGTTTGTTACACCCCAGGGCAGCTGCTAACTACACACAAATCTAAAGCTTTGGCAAATGAGAAGGACTGGTAGAATGAATTTCTGCAGAATTTCTGCTCTAATTGTAAATGCAGTTTCTGGCTGAGTGTCACTAAACCTGGGGCTGATGCCACAGCTGCTGAGCCGTAAGAGGGCAGCTGCTGCAGATGAGCTCAGCCACAATGTGAATGCCTGTGCTACCTCTCCTCTTCCCTCTGCTAAATTCCTTAGCTTTTTAAAAATTCCCTCTGCTGTCCCTATCAAGAGGAAGAGACAGTAATGATGAGCACAGAGTCAGAAAACTAAATGACAGGAGGAATGGAAAAAAGATTGTGCAGCGCCCTTATCTACACTTGCAGTTGTGCACCTGCAGGTGCATATCTCATCAGGCAAGAATACTGTGTTTCTTCTGTTGCAATCTCAGCCACATTGCTATTACTGAACAGTCATTAATTCTGCATTTTCACGAATTAGAAGTGTTAGAAACAAAATTTAAGGCTCTTGGGAAAATGCTACAATTCTGGTTCATTTGTTTGTGGTTTGTTTTAGTTTGGCTTCTTTGGCATTTGGTATAAAAGCTCTAAAATCTTTTTTTAAAGGACAAAGAAGAGATGTGTTGGAAGTGGAGTATTGGCTAAATGAGGCTTCTTCCTTTTAGAGAGAATTTGAATGCTAATTTTCTTTTAAGGCTCAGAAAATTGAGCAAAAGCCTGAGTAATTTTGCCTTTCCAACAGCAGTGCAAATAGCAGCAGAGGGGAAGTTCCCCACTTGCCATTGTGCTTATTCACATTTCTGATCAGAGTTATGAACATGCATAGGCATCAGTTCTATATTTTTGAGATGAAGATGACAGTACTGGTAGCTTTTACGACCAGTGCTGGCGAGGGACAGTACAGCCCAAGACTCAGGTCCTCCCTATAAAGAAATAGATGAAGACAATGCTAGTGCGTGTCAGAGCATTGGCAAAGATCCACTGTAACATTAGAGGGTGGGTATTGCAGCTGGCCGGTGACTTTGTTGGATTGGTGGTATCTGAGACTTGTTTCCTAGCACTGCATGGAAAAATGAAGCCATGTCATTCCTTGCAACAGTTGATTGCCATGAAGATGATTAAAAGCCATGAAGATGGTGAAAAGCCTGAAAATGTGATGTATGAGGATTGACTAAGGGATCTGTTATCACTTAGCCTAGAGAAAGCTCAGGCTGCTCTTACCAATGTGGATGAAGGACTGATGGTGGGAGTAAAGCAGGTGGACTGGGCTTGCTCTCGGTGTCCAGTGCAGGACAAGAGGAAATGGACATGAATAAGAGTAATAGATACTTCCATTAAACATGAGAAAAATGTTTATTTTTACAGTGAGGGTGATCAGGGTTTCCCAGACAGGTTGTGGAGTCTCCATCCTTGGAGCTACTGAAGACCCAACTCATGTCCTGAACAACACATCCTAACTGACCCAGCAGGCCTGGATGATTTCCAGATGTCCTATCAACCCCCAGAGAGTCTGTCAGAGCAAGCTACAGATATCACATATTCCAAAAGGTCTTCTTGTTTTAAGAAGCTACAATTGGAAATCCATAAGATTGGTTTACCTCATCAGTGTAAATAAGCATCTAAAGCAAGGTGTCAAGAAGATGGAGCCAGGCTCTTCAACAGGCAGAAACTGATACACGGGAAGTCCCACCTGAACGTGAGGAAAAACTTCTTTACCGTGCTGGTGACTGAGCACTGGAACAAATTTCCTGGAGAGGTTGTGGAGCCTCCCTTACTTGAGATATTCAAGAACCATCTGGATGCAATCCTGTGCAACGTGCTCTGGGATGACCAAGCTTTAACAGGGAGATGGGGCCACATGATCCACTGCGGTCCCTTCCAACCTGACCCATCCTGTGATATGGTTCAAGAGGCCTGAACCAAATCCCTGTAGATTTAGGGCACTGCCTTTCACCTCCTGGCAGCTGAGACAGCACCTCTGAAACCTTTGCTGCTCCCGCCAGGTCCCGCTCACAGAGACTTGCTGTATGCAAGCACAGTGGTCCCTCCACCCCAAGTGGAGACAAGCCATTCTCATTCTTCTCCCTCCAAAATTGACGTTTACCCTTGGGATGTGTGAGCTCCTGCCCGGNCCGATCCATGCCGCCCGCGCGGGCCGGGGCAGCGCCTGCTGCTGATTCATTGGCTCCTCCGGGGAGCGAGCCCGCAGCATCCCGCCGGACCGCAGCATCCCTCCCGACCGCAGCATCCCACCTGACCGCAGCATCCCTCCCGATCGCAGCATCCCGCCCGCCCGCTCCATCCAGCCCGACCGCTCCATCCCGCCCGCACTCTCCATCTCTCCTACTCCATCCCTCCCGCAGCGCTGGCTCGGCTTGGCTCCGCTCGTCGGGGCCAGGGCGTTCCGGGGGGGCTGCGCCTTTCTGTCGGGGCGAAGCGGCGCTCCGGGGTCTGGCCGGG